>JAIUZE010046563.1:0-18423 GCA_022085475.1 Heliosperma pusillum
TCTATTGTGATAATAGTGGTGCCATCTTCCAGGCTAAGGAGCCCAAGTCCAGCAACAAGTCTAGGCATGTACAACGGAAGGCTCACATGATCCGAGATTACGTGGAGCAAAGGGAAATAGTGATAGACAAGATTGCTACGGATGAAAACGTCGCAGATCCTCTCACTAAACCATTGAGATATGATAAGCATGAAGGGCACGTTATTTCCATGGGAATCAAACGTGTTCCTGAGTTGTATTAGTTGTTTTTTATGGATTAGACACCTGTATCTTTTCATAAAAACTATCTATAAAATCATCGTTTTGTTTATATTTTGTTTTCATGTGGGTTGTACGGACAACATTGAACACCACAAAGTGAACTGAATTACATTATATTTTGTTTTGGTCTGTACTTGCCTACATGAGCTGATAACTCTGGCAATTATTTTGTGACGTCGATTGATGGTGGGTTCAACGAGCCATAAGTCAAACTGTTGACTGATCGATCACAGATGCGGGTTATAATGATACTGCGCAGGACATTTTGTGACGACGTTATGGAGTCCTAAATGTTTCAGAACATTAGGTGCCGGGTCGTGGATATGACATCCATAGTGTTCCTAGAGTCGATTCTTTTGACTATCGACTGTCTCTTGAGATAAAGGCAGTTTTTTGGTGACTTTGGTTTCTTTCTCATGGTCGACCGTAACAGGAGGCTAAGTAGATTTTCACTGGGTCATTTCATACTGCGCTTGTATCTGCAAGATTCGAGTTGAAGAAAATATCCTACCTTTATCAGGATATGATATTTCTCAGGGCCACTCGAGGAGCTGTAACTGAAATGCATGGCCATGCTCGAATACAGATTCGTTTATCAGTTTAGTTACTCTCTAGTCGGGAAAACCACTCTTGATACAGATCACTTGTAAACTACGACCTTTGTAAATACGGACTTTGCAAATTGGTTTACATTGAGTGGGAGAAATTTATATAGGATATGAGAATCGGTTATCGCACATACACTTGTACGGACAAGTGGGAGATTGTTGGAGCCAGTGTCCTCCACAGTTAGTGCAATAACATAAATAAATCTCTGTAGGTTCACAGGGTATACTTCGTATAATAATCAGTTGATTAACGTTTATCAATAACGGTTGGCTTGCTAGATAAGTTTGACGTTATTGTCATACTGATGGCGGTAATCAACTGGTCCCTAAAAGTCACACCTATTGGATGTGTTCGAGAGATATGATTATTTGAGAAAATAATTATATTGATGCCTTATAATATGACTAAAAGGTTAGTCAGTGTTTTTGACTAAACGGTTAGTCAATGTGATGATAAAAAATTATTTAATACAGATTAAATAATGTTGTTTAGCCGAATTAACAGTAATTCGCGATTAAATATAAAAGGTTATATTTAATTGTCATATATATTGCAAGCTAAATTAAATATAAACTGATATGTTGAATTAGTAAAATTGTAAATATACGGATATTTATAATTAATAATATACGGATATTAATTGCAATATATTAATAGCTAAATATGAACCGAAAATAAAGTATTATAATACTCTAAAATTTCGGCCATATGGAGGGTTTTTAGGAAAGAAAATACCTTTCCTAATTACACTAGGATACCTTGTGATAGGGGACTATATAAAGGAATTGGTTTCCCTATTTTATGATTTTTTTTTTGAAAACCCTGATCACAAGTTGAGCCTCCACCATCACATAATTCACAAAAAGAGAGAAAACGGTTTCTCAAGAGTTCTAGCAATCTCAAGGCATATCTTGTTCCATCTAGGGTGTTTTGATTAGGAGAATACCTATTTTGGTATTTGTTCTTAGGCCTTTATCGCAAGGACTAAAGGTTATTTCTTAATCCCTTCGTCTTATGCAATTTTGTTTATGACTATTAATCATATAAGTTAAATTTCATTATAATCCTGTCGATTTAAAGGGTTGTATACGGATACAAATCCCACAACTTATGCCTGTTTGTAGACGTATTGGTCTTTCATGTTTGATGATTCTATGAATCTTAGAAGGTGAGATGCAAGCCGGCTAAGGTTGATAGAATTTGGATTACCGGTTGTTAACTGATTCACATGATATTATGTTTGATTAGGGTTTGAGTGTATCATGGCCATGTTTTAAAGGTAACCTCTGAGCTAGCATACCAGCTTCCCTACCTCGTGTTATAGGTTTGTTATCAGATTCACATGATAGCTTTCATATGATAGGTTATATGTTAGTTAATTGTTTCATAACATGAAAAGCATATCGTATATGTTAAGGTTTTGTATTTGCCATATACATTTCTTTTATGTTGTTCATGTTTTATTAAACTCGACATTTCGTGGCTGGGAGAACTCGGAGTTACTCCCCACTGACTGTGGCTTCCGTGTTTATATTTAATGCGGTTGGCAGGTTTGTGATGCATACTTGGGTACATTGACGAGCTAGCGAGCGAAGTATTTACCTTGGACCTATATTCGGTTCTTAGGATTGTATATTATTATACACTCTTTTATTTCTGTATTTATACGGGAGATATGTCTCCCGTTTCAGATACTTTTTATGTATAATATTATTTCCTTTTTGTTATGAACCTTTTTCTTTAAGACACCTTCGTTATGATGAATATATTTAATAGTAGGTTCCGGTTTTAAAATTTACCGATTTTCACTAAAGTGAACCTATTAGAAACGTATTCTCATCTTTTATTTATTTAAATTACTTGTTTATCTTTCCGCAAATTTGAGGGTGTCACAATAAGTGTGACTATAATGAACAATGAAAGTAACTCTAATGAACAGTGAGTGTAACTTTAATGAACAATGATTGTGACTGTAATGAATCATGCATGAAACTGTAATAAACAACGAGTGTGACTCTAATGAACAAGTTATGTAATTGTAATGTAGAATTACTTGAGTTTGTTGTCTTTTTTAGAATGAAGTGTAGCTTTAATTAACAATCAATGTAACTTCAAGTCTGATTTGAGTAACTTTAATTAACAATCATTGTATCTTCAAGTCAAATAGGATGTAATTTAAAATAAACGTTAATTTGTACATATAAACTTTAATTTTATGAGTAACTTCAAATATTTGCGTAGATAATACTTAATTTGAAGTAGATATGACATAACTTTATATGAAACCGAGCAGTACTGATAATTTCAAAAGCTCAATAATATATGAAACTACCACCATTGTGACGGGCTCGAAAACATAATAAGTTTAGGCTTTTGTTTCGCCTTAAACGGAGTCCGGATGAAGATTTACGGAGCATTTTATGTTGTCGCTTTTATTTTATGCGAATTTAAAGTGACATGATTGGATGAGAGAGAAAAGTGATTTGTCTTTTGTAAATGTCAGATTGCATAGCCTCACATTCTCTGCAACACACTCTCTCTCTTTCTATCACATTTTCCTTTTTTTTTCTTGCCTATAAAGACCCCACCTCTTCTTATAATCTAAACCATTGATCTCATTCATCTAGTGGTTGTAGTAAGGACTTAAGGACTCTATAGATATTAAGGACTCAAAAGAATTTGACTCTCTATATATATATATATATATATATATATATATATATATATATTTAAGGGAGAAAACTATATTACTATTGTGTAGTTAATAAGTAGTGATTTAGAGGTAGTCTTGGGTACTACTAATTAGAGTGTTCTTATACTAAGAACAAGGATATCATCCCTCATATTATAAGCTCAAGAACAAGATTTAGAAGGTGTCCAAATCTTGTGCCCAAATCGTCTAAAATAATTGTAAGGAAAAATTTTCTTCTTATCTTTGTATTTTTATCATGCATGCATAAGATCTACTAGTTTAATGAGTAAAATAACTTTATTATGTTATTAGAAATGTCTAATAATGGATTTATGAAACCATCACTTACATATAGTGTGAGGTGAAGTAATTGGGTGGAAAGGGGCAAAATATATTTAGATATGTGGAGGTAAAGTCAAGCTAGTACAACCGTAACGAAATTTTAAACTTATCCCCCCTTCTAATCCCAATTTAAGGATAAAAATGATGCCAATGCGGCACAACGCATTCACACAATAAACACGACTTTCAATTAATAAAAAGTGAAGCATGAGAGTATAAACTTTATTTTTCAACAAGATCAACCTTTTTTGTACATTTTCATTTTTTGTTCTTGCTAAATTTTTTTTTCTGATGTTTATTTATTTTTTCCATTATCTTTTTTTCTTTTCTTCCTTCTCAATTCAAACCCTGTTCTCATAACAAAACGACAATCAAACATATACCCATAACAAACAATTAAACTAGCTTGACTAAGGCCCTGTTCTTTTTTTACTTAAACTCACCCCCTTTAATTTCAGTTCAGCTCCTATAAGTTTAGTTCAGAAAAGTTCAGCAAAATTAAGTTCAGTTCAGCTCAACTCCTATAAGTTCAGCTCTTATAAGTTCAGTGCTGCTCTAAGTTCCTATAAGTTCAGTTTAGAAAAGTTCAACAACTTTAATTTAACTTATATAAAACTATTAATGTTAGACTTGTTAAGAACTTATTAATTAAAATTAACATGATTTATAAAATAAGACAATCCCGTAAGACGATCCACTTATAGATGTCAAATAAGCTATTCATTTAACGCTAATATATGAGTGGTTTTTTCATATATTAGGATACATTGATGGTCATTTTATAGGTAGCGTCCTAGAATTTGTTAAATAACACTAATCTTTGGGTTAGATGTACAACTATATTTATTAGGACATATATTTGGCAAGAAAGGTGGAGATGAAAAAGAAAGAGAAGAGGAAAAGGATTAAATGAAAATAGATAGTTAGAAAAGAAGTAGTAATAAGTGTAACACAATATATATATATATATATATATATATAGAGAAAATTTTATTATCATATTTTGTATTTTACACCATATATTTTTTTTCGTCAATAATATCTTTAAAGAGTGTAATAATAATAATAATGATAAAGTTAAGTTAAATTAATTTATGTTATTTTAATATCATATAAGTTAAGTTCAGAAAAGTCCAGCTCCTATAAGTTCAATTCTGAAAATTTTAGCTCATATAAGTTCAGTTCTGAAAAGTTAAGTTGATGTCATACTTATACAAATTAATGTCACATGTCTTATAAGGAGTACTACTCACATCCTAGATGAAAATGATCATTAATGCCATCAGTTTAAAAAGGGTTTAATTCCTTAGAATGTTTAAGTACGTTGCCGATATCAAGTCAAGTCTATTCGTTCAGTAAAATTTAAACAAAAACTCGTAGATTAAGAAAATGATTGTACATGAAAGGTATTCATAGTGCAAGACTTAACGAAGAAATAAAAGCATAGATGCAAATTTCATCATTGTCATAAAACTATTCCGAGTCAACCTAATTGCAAAAGTAGACGTGTTTAGTCTTTTTGTAATTTGTTTTAGGAAGAACAATGCATGCGGAAATGTAATAAATATGCAGATGGATGCAAAATTCAGACAGATGCATACCTTTCCTAAACAAAATCGCACAATGCCCCCATTGTGTTCAGCAAACAATCAGCAGCATAAATAAAATATAGGGAAAAGGGTTAGAAAAATAAAGTAAAGGCAAATGAATATAAATTACTTTGAAGCAAACTTACATAATTATACAAGATGTACATCCCCAAACCAGCCAATATTAAGGAGAAGTCGTGGTCGACTACCACTAATCAGCGACCCCTATCCAAGTACAGGTAAGTGTAAGCACTCAAGGCCCTTAAAAGCTTATCATTACACTCCGCATGATCCTCACAAAATAATAAATAGCAAAAGGACAAAATAAACACAGATAAAAAGATGGTGATAAACCATTACAGCTTATCAAATTTTCAACGCTGACGCTGACGCTGACATGGAACAATCAGGGTATTCCACTTAACAAAAATAAGTTGGATGATAATATTCCTATCACAAATGATCACCTCAAATGAATTATTTTTAAGAACAACCAAAGTAGATAGGTGGTCTTACTCAAGCGTTGAATTAACAATGACTGTCACCGATTTAAACTTAATTAAGAACGCATAATTAAGATTTGAGGAAGGAGGATTATGCTCGGGTTTCGTTACCTCTATCATGAAGGAGGTGGATACACACCTGTTTACCATATGGCTCTCGTTAGTAGTAAGCGCTCTACCTTCCAAAGAAGCCTCTAATATGTCCAACACATCGTCATTGGTTCCTGAGTCATCTGCACAAGCATCTAAAACAATCAAAATTTCCAGTGGGTCCCTTATTATGGAACCCGAAAAAACATTAGAAACCGACTCATTAGTGACATGTGTAGCATAAGAATGGTAATAGCCTCACTAGTATCAATTATCTCCACTTCGTTAAAAGTGGGCTTAGTCACCATATCGTCACTCTTATCACTCACAAAAAGGGAAAATTGGGACTTAACGCTCTCAAGGGTAAACCACTCAAAAAATATAATACCTCATCGATAGCTTTCCCACTGAAGTCCCCCATACCTATGGAGTATAAATGACGAACCTCGCGAAAACATAAAAGTAAACAAGTAATATGCAGCGAAATTTAGATAATTTTTAAAACTTTTAAAAGAAGTCTCGAGGGAATTATCATATACAAGGTTAAAAGTAAATAAACGAAGTAGCTAAGTCAAAAAGAATCGACAAGAAACTACAAGGGGGTTGACAATCCCAAAATTATACAATAATCCCAAAAAGTAAGAGTCTAAACGGCTAAAGGTAAATCATCAAGAAACGACGCTTGCTAGCTCACATTAGTCTCACCCCATGTAACACCAACTTGTACCTGTTCATTCATTAAACATGAATGCCACATTATGTAGGGAGTAACTCGGGGTTCTCCTAGTAATATCACATCAAAACGCACATAAGAAAGAATATAAGCATATATCATCATGAAACGTATATTTATCATGCCGGATATGAGAATACCATTACCATAATAACAATATACGAGTATAGAAATCACCATTCATCATCATCATGAAATACAAGGCTCGGAGAAGACTCCCCTTGGCAACCACATGGATTACCCTTGGCTTGCATCTCACCATTAATGACCATCTGCTTGAGAAGGTTAGAGACTCGACATACAAACCAAACACAAGCATCCAACAATTATCCAATATGAAATCAAATATAACCAAACACACTCTCACCATTAATCAAATACAAGACGAACTAGTCCACGAGAACAATGTTTCCCTGAACCGTTGATGATGGTTTCGTCGTCAAAACAAACATCAAAAATAACCCAAAATAAGTAGTATAAAGGGGTCGAATCCACGAGGATGGAGGAGGTCAACTACTAGCTTGATCGCGTCCCATTCTAGCCTAATAAATGATTGGTTGGAAGATTAACTAAAAACTAGGAAAAACAAGTAATAGCTAAATAATAATGATGAAAACAATTAAGGGAAAGACTAAGGTGAAGGGTTCACCTTAGGAGGATTAATGGGCTAGTCGGGTAATTAGCAAATGGGTAAGTAATTCGAGTAAAATCAATTGCTAATGTCTCAACAATCAATAACCATCAACAAAGCCATCGCATTTGTCTCAAATCACCAATATAAACACTAGTCTAATCATTTCTACCACCTTCGCTTAAGAAATAATCAAACCATGCTTGATAAAATGGGCAACTTTCGTTCACACATTTCATCAAACACTTAGTGTTCATATGAGCAATACCCAAATTATTTACCACAAACTTACTAATTAACCAACCTAATACCCCACATAATCCTCCCTTAGGCTCCCCTAAACCCTAGAGGAGAACTACTCACACATACTAAGGGGAATCAAAGCACTAAAGGCAAGAAGTAGTTCAATAAACATCATGCTATGAGATGAACAATTAAAACAATCAAATGATAAACAATAAACTAGAAATGGAAATTAATTGCATAAACAACAAAAAAGATGAGAAATTTAATACCAACAAGCTTGTATTAATGAAGAGGGAGAATGTCTTCACCCTTAGAATCCTCAATACAAACCCAAAACTGAAATGAAAGACTAGATCTAGCAACTTGAAATGAGAAACTAAGCTTAATTCGGGAGAGATTAGGAGAGAAATTAATACTTAATAGAGGCTACAAATATCTAGGGTTTTGTGCTAAGAGGAATGTAAAAAAACTGCTTACAAAATAATAGGGGAGGGTATATATAGGTATCTCGAAATTTAGGAAGAAATTAGAAGAAGAGGGCGAATTTTCAGTCTTGTGTTCCTGGCCGGTCGACCGGCCGCCGGGCCTCTGACCGGCCTGGAGCACATCAGTAACTTCAGTAATTTCGCCTTCAAAATTCTTCAAAATCTTCTAAGTATGGAAAATGGGGGTCTGGGCCGGTCAACCGGCCGCCGGTCCCCCACCGGCCTGGAGCAGCATTTCACTCTCTATGCATTCTGATGTATAAGCAGGCCGGGTAGTCGACCGACCGGCGCTACCTGGGCCTTTTCTTCTCTTTCTCAACTTCTTTCATTAGTGGAGTTGAGGTCTAGGCCGGTGGACCGGCCGCCGGTCAGAGGACCGGCCAGCACCACCTGATGACTCATTTCTGCATTCTTCATCTCATCTTCGAATCCCGACTCATGCAAGGTCTTTATGCACCGATTTCTTCATTTCCGCCTTAATTCCTGCAAATTGAGATCGACATTCATAGCGCGGGAAATCGGGAAATAAAATGCAACTAAAGACACGCAAATCCGTGTAAACGGACCAAAATGGGGACGAAAATGAGAGGAAAAATGTGACAAATTAAATGCTTATCAAAATTCCCCACACTTAAGACTTACTCGTCCTCGAGTAAGTAAACAAAATTCCAGACCCATAAGTACCCTTATTCAACACTACACTAATACTAAGGCTACTACCTAAACTACTAATAATATCCGACGGTAGGCAATTAACGGGCCTCCTCCGTCCCTTCAACTCACAACGAGATACTCATGAGGTAGAGTACCTCCTTGTAAGGCAAGTAGGGGCTTGCTCAAAATTTCGACGCATCCAAAGGAAAAACACGTAAGAACACGACAAAGATGCATCTAACAAAAGAAAAATCACATGCCTCATCCATGTGACGGAAATATCTAAAAGGAAAACCGTTTAAATAATGCATGATCCTTGTAAGCCACTAATATCATAAAGCATGGAAAAATATTCGCCTCCTGCGGTGCAAGTCTAATGAAAATTTCGAACCCCGTCTACTATTTGCTTGGCCAAAAGCGATAAAATGGAAGATGGAAATGAAATCCTCGTGACGTTATTAAGCACAATAGCATATAGAATTCACGTTTCTCAAATAAATGAGACACAAGGGTCGTCCCGTCTCACTATGCAACTTCAAAGGCAAATGATTCAAGAAGGATAAAAGGAAATTGAGATTTGAGTCTAAGTGCTTGCAAAACTTTTCATTTCACACTTTGCTTTCTTTTTCTTTTTCTTTCTTTTTGATTTGCATTTTGGTTTGCAATTTTCGGCATGAAAGCGCACGGTTTCCGTCAAGGACATGCGGTCGGAACCAACAATAGGGGTATCCCCACCGTAGTGGCATCGAAAGGGGGCCTAGATATGGGCCCACTAGAATCCCTAGAAGTTCCGTTTTGCACTTCCTCGACGAAAACAAGAAAAGATGATAATTGACTCAATATTTTCAGCTTGTTTGATTTGTTTCCTTTTTTGAGCAAAAGTGGAAGAACAATGAATCATGGTTGGTTGCATAGCAAGAACGGTCACCTAAGAATCTTTCTACCATCGGAATATTCACATCAATCGAGGTTGTCGAGGTGGAATAAGCGCAAACTCGTGACTCGGCATTAGTAGACGGGTTAAAACTCACTAAAAATGCACAACCCAGGGCGTCTAAAATTCCACGATTAAGATGAACACTTTATGAATAAAAAAAGTAGCAAAAAGGGACTATGCACATTCAACAAGTTTTCCAAAAAGACAATTATTAAAACATTTTTCTAAATGCAACTATATGCCATGATGCAATCTAGCATATATACAACTTAAATGCACATGCTCTAACCGACTATATGACACATAAGCTAATGCTATCTCCTAACAGCACACAAGTGGCACACACGCCAATCAACAAAATTCACACCATCGTCATCAACACATCTCATCCTCAAATAAGAAGAAAAGGAGATAAGGGAGAAGAGAAATAGGAAAGGTCTCACCAAAGCGTCTTCATTTTCCCTTTTTCGTGCCTCTTATGATGTGGGGCGCACCTATGGATGGAGATAAAAAGAAACACACGGCAATATATACAAAATAAACTATATACAAACTAATCTAAACATCTATTTTTTTTTGGAAAATTTTCAAATTTTTCGATTTTTAGGCATTTTTCAACTTTTTTCAAAAATCAACGATATATACAAAGGAAATAAAATCCTCCCCACACTTAAGTCTTACTCGTCCCCGAGTAAGTGACTCAAATATGAAAGGAGGGAAAAAAGAAAAGGAAAACAAAACAATTTTTTTGGGTTTTTCAAAATTTTTTGGGAATTTCCTCCCCACACTTAGCATTTACATGGTGTGAGGGGTAAATTCAAAGCAAATAACATGTTTTTGGGTTTTTAAATATTTTGAAAAATAAAAACTTGTTTTTGGGGTTTTTGATTTTTGATGAATAATCACAATATGAACAATATATACAAGAGGGTTAGCTCTAAGTAAATGCATGAACTACACTATATGCTAATCTAGAGTCTCGCTGCGGTGGTAAGGTGCATAAATGCAAGCCCCTCATGGGGGTACCTCCCACAGAAAAGTCTAGTGTGCCATATCGGAGTCTCGTCGTGGCGGTAAAATGCATAAATGCACGCCCCTCATGGGGGTACCAACCACGGGAAAGTCTAAAAATGACACCAAACAAAATGCAACTCCGCTATATGGATGCAAGGCTAACATGTGACGATATGTTACAAAATTAAATTCTAATGCAAGCTTAAATGGATGCAACTAAATGGATAATTAAACTAAGATATAATACAACTATCTAAATGCATGCGAAAATATAAATATGATGAAGATTTGGATTAAAAGGGATCATATTCATGGGTTTCCGGCCTCAGGAGTATCCAGTGAAATCAGAGGATGTAGTATCAAATTGGCCAAGAGTGGCCTCTGCAGAAGACGCATCTACATCCCTGGCTCCCGAACCAGAGCCGCCGCCCTCCACAATCTCGAACCGGGGACCCATACTGTTAAACCACTCGGCATTCTGTGCCGCAATCTCTGGGTCCACCTCCTCCTCATCAACTACCGGCTGAGCAAAAACCGGTGCAGAAGAATAATAGTCATGCTGAATATTGAAATCACCAAACACCCTAGAACCCTGATCATACCCGCCCTCTGGCCACATGAAATAGGACGGATGTGGGCCAACTGGCTCCCTATACCCCTCCCTACACCAATTATCGTAAGAAGGGTATTGGCCAAGAGCCAAGTCATAATACATCCTGTCCATCCGCTGCGACAAAAGAGCTCTATCCTGAGCTTCCTCCTCTCGCCACTTAGCTGCCGCCTCTCTTTCCCTAGCCGCTGCCTCTCTCTCCGAAGCTGCTGCCTCGGAGGCCAAAGTCATATCGGCCATGAACTGGATCAAGGAAGGATCCAAAGGTGGGTAACTGGGAGTGGTGGAAGTGGATGCCTCGGGTTGGGATGAATTGGGCCAAGGACGCCACTGCTGCTGATGATAAAAGGGGTTCAAATAAGGCAAGGTGGTGGAAGTGGGGCCCTGCTCCTCTCTCCTATATGTAGTGAAGGGGGCAGTAGGATCTCGCCTAAATGCGGTAATTGGAGCTAAAGGATCTTCCGGGGTTTCCTCAGGTGGTGGTGGAGGGTTCTCCTCCACTAGGGGAAGGCGATAGTGCGCGCTATCAGGAACCACTTTCATAGCCGCACTATTCGGGAGGGGAATAGAATTGACCCCTCGAATCCTCCAATACGTCTTCCCGTCCTCAAATCTCTTCACTACCCACTCAAGCTTCTTTGAAATGTAATCCTCCGTCAACAAGGAGCATCCCCCTAAACACCTCAAATTACGCTCATCTAGAGCATCTCTACAAAGGGCATGGGCAATCTTGGTAACAATCCCCCCTATATGGATTCCGGTCGGGCTAAATGGGTCATTGGAGATTTTCCGGAAGTGGATAGCGACATGGTGACCAATGTTGACTCCAAACTTATTCGGCTTTTGGAACAAATAAGCCGCCAAAATCGAGAGCTCATCGGCCCTAAAGTTGTGACACTCCTCTCTTCCAGACAACGTCCAACCCATAAACCTATGCCAAAACCTAATAGGGGCATTGTGGTAAGCATTTGCCGGCCTCTTAGTTCCCTTCGCAAATTCCATTCCCGAGATAGCAGTCCAAACATCATTCACATTAAAGTTTTCGGGGACTTTGTATGACTTATGAAATTTGGCCCCTAAAACCTTACAAAATTTCTCAAGGGGAATGCTAAAGGCAATATTCAAGAGGCGGAAAGATACCATTTTGACCATACCCGTATTCCTATCCTTCTCATGACTAAAGGAACTCAAAAATTCCCATGTAAGACGGGGGTAAGTACGGAAGTGCTGACCGTAGAGTTCCCCCATCCCCAAACCTTTGAAAAGCTCAAGAGTGACCGTATCAACGCCGAGGTTTCGCATAGTATTCCGACAAATAAAACGGGAGTGGGGAAGGTTTCTGCGTTTTAAACATTGAAATTTACCTCTCGCGATATCGCTTACGAAGACGATATCGGGAAAATCGTTATCCGGACCCATTCCCGCCGTTACTTGCTGGAGCCTAGCCTCCAACTCCGCCTCAAGCTGAGCCCTTGTTCTTTTCCTTGGTGGTTGTTGAGCCATGGTGATTTTTTTGTTGAATTAGTCAATCGAAAGTGGAAAAAAATTGGGGAAAAATGATGTTTTTGAGGTGGGGGATGATTTTATTTGAGGTAGTGGGTTAATTTTTGGGTTTGAATGTTGGAGTGATTGAGTTTTGGGGAGATTTTAGTGAGATTTTGTGAGTTTTTGTGAAGTTTTTGTGGGGATTATTTGTGGGTTTGAAGGAAGGAAGAAGAAGAATGGAGAAGAAAACAAGAAGGATGAAAGAAAAATAAGGGCTCACGAGTGATAATAGCCACGGGTTGGGTTCTGGGCCGGTCTGGGAACCGGCCGCCGGTCGACCGGCCTGGAACCCAGTACAAAATTCTGATTTTTTTGGTTTTTCGATTTTTCTCGTGTTCAGGTGCTCCTGGCCGGTCATCACACCGGCCGCCGGTCGACCGGCCAGGAACACAGCTCAAAAATAACAAAGTTCAAAAGTTCAGTTACAATGTGCTCTGGGCCGGTTGTCAGACCGGCCGCCGGTCAACCGGCCTAGAACACACGACAAAATTTTCCAAAAACTCGCCTTCTATGATAAAGAGCTCCAGGCCGGTCGGCACACCGGCTGCCGGTCACCCGGCCTGGAATACCTGCTACTTAATTCCCTTTCTTCAAAATTCACCTTCTGGAGTGCTCTGGGCCGGTCGGCACCCCGGCTGCCGGTCGACCGGCCTGGAGCACTTCTTCTCGTCTTCACCTCGTCTTCAAATTCACAACAAATCCCAAAGAAACCCAAGTCACCAATAAACTCGACCCTACCAACATATTCCCAATGATACGGTTTTGATCCAAACCCGACTACAAATGTTTCAAAACTACCTAAGACTTCCTCCTAAAGACGAAAAACCCGAGTACCCAAAACCAAATCTTCACAACTACTCCTAATATGCATGCTATATACAAAAAAAATTGGTGGTTGTTGAGGGACTCCACCAAACCTATCAATTCACAAGAGTTTACAAACAAGACTCCTCCTCGGGAAGTGGATCCCCAAGGAAGAGTACTTCCACCGTTCCTTTTTCATCGCCATCAAAATATCTTTTCACTCGATGCCCATTGACTTTGAAATTACCACCTTCTTCGCTCCAAAGTTCAAAAGCTCCATGTGGTGAAATGTCGATAACTTTGAAAGGACCCGACCATCTCGAGCGTAGCTTCCCCGGAAACAACTTGACTCTAGAATTATAGAGTAAGACTTGGTCACCCACTTTTACATCTTTATCAACCAATTTGGCGTCATGCCATTTCTTTGTTTGCTCCTTGTAGATCTTTGAGCTCTCGTAGGCATCAAGTCTTAGCTCTTCAAGTTCATTCATTTGGAGAAAACGTAGCTCTCCGGCCATATCAATGTCAAAGTTCATTTCTTTTAAGGCCCACCATGCCTTGTGCTCCAACTCGATTGGCAAGTGACAAGCTTTGCCATAGACAAGCTTGTAGGGAGTTGTGCCGAGGGAAGTTTTGAAGGCGGTGCGAAGGGCCCATAGAACATCCGGAAGCTTTTGAGACCAATCCTTCCTACCTTTGCTTGTGGTCTTCTCCAAGATGGCTTTTATTTGACGGTTTGAGACCTCCACTTGCCCACTAGTTTGAGGGTGGTAGGCAAGAGCGGTCTTATGAGTGACACCATGGGAAGAAAGCAAGATCTTGAAAGTGCTCTTCCTAAAGTGCGAACCCCCGTCGCTAATCACCACCCTTGGGATCCCAAATCTCGGAAAGATAGTGTTTTTGAAGAGCTTGATAACAACCTTAACATCATTTGTTGGGGTGGCAACGGCTTCAATCCACTTGGACACATAGTCCACCGCTACCAAAATGTACTCATTCCCACAAGAGTTGGGGAATGGTCCCATGAAATCAACTCCCCAACAATCAAAAAGCTCAATCTCAAGAATGTTTTGAAGGGGCATCTCATTTCTTTGACTTATATTCCCCGTTCTTTGGCATCGATCACAAGATTTGACAAAGTAGTGGATAGCCTTGAACATAGATGGCCAAAAGAAACCACCTTGTAACACCTTTGCAATGGTGCGAGATGTACCAAGGTGGCCCCCATAGGCCGAGTTGTGAATTCTATCGACTATCTCCATACCTTCTTCTCTAGGAACACATCTTCGAAACATGCCATCACCACACTTGCGAAAAAGATGTGGTTCATTCCAAAAATAGCGTTTTGAGTCATGCTTCAACTTCCTCCTAGCTCTAGCATCCAACTCCTCCGGAATAAACCCGCTCACAATCAAATTTGCCAAGTCCGCAAACCATGGTGATTTACCACCTATCATCATCAAACTATCTTCTCTCAAACACTCATTGATCGGGCCACTCTCATCCTTCAACCCATGATCTTCGGTAGTCAATCTAGATAGGTGGTCGGCAACAACATTCTCCGACCCCGCCTTGTCTTTAATTTCCAAGTCAAACTCTTGAAGTAAAAGAACCCACCTCAAGAGCCTTGGCTTTGCATCCTTTTTCACTAACAATTGCCTCAAAGCGGAGTGATCCGAGTATACCACAACCTTAGAACCAACAAAGTATTGCCGGAACTTTTCCACGGCATGAACAATAGCTAGCATCTCCTTTTCCGTCGTAGAGTAGTTGACTTGGGCTTGATCAAGAGTTTTGCTTGTGTAGTAGATTACATGGTGCTTCTTGTCCACAACTTGGCCAAGCACCGCCCCGACCGCATAATCGGAGGCGTCGCACATAACTTCGAAGGGAAGGCGCCAATCCGGTGATCGGATTATGGGAGCCGTCACAAGAGCCTCCTTCAACCTACAAAAAGCACTCAAGCAAAATTCATCAAATACAAATGGGGTGTCTTTGAGAAGAAGGGAAGTTAAAGGCTTGGCTATTTTAGAAAAATCTTTGATGAAACGTCGGTAAAAGCCCGCATGGCCTAGAAAGCTTCTCACTCCCTTCACATTAGTAGGGGGTGACAAGTTTT
The DNA here is from genome assembly GCA_022085475.1 of Heliosperma pusillum. Taxonomy (NCBI): domain Eukaryota; kingdom Viridiplantae; phylum Streptophyta; class Magnoliopsida; order Caryophyllales; family Caryophyllaceae; genus Heliosperma; species Heliosperma pusillum. The sequence continues at coordinate 15,865 of JAIUZE010046563.1, forward strand.
CTATTACCGAAACCTTAGCCATATCAACTTCTATGCCTCTCTTAGACACGATGTGACCAAGCACAACCCCCTCCTCCACCATAAAGTGGCATTTCTCCCAATTGAGGACGAGGTTGTGCTCCTCACATGTTTGCAAAACATGAGACAAATTCATTAGCCCAAGATCAAATGAGTCTCCATGGACACTAAAGTCGTCCATGAAGACCTCCATACTCTTCTCAAGAAAATCGGCGAAAATTGCCGTCATACATCTTTGGAAAGTCCCCGGAGCATTACAAAGCCCAAAGGGCATCCTCCTATAAGCATAAAATCCTATGGGACAAGTGAATGTGGTTTTCTCTTGGTCTTCCGGGTGTATGGGGATTTGGAAAAACCCGGAATAACCATCTAGAAATGAATAGTAAGAATGCCCCGCCAACCTTTCAAGCATTTGGTCAATAAAGGGGATGGGGTAGTGGTCTTTGAGGGTGGCGGCATTTAATTTGCGATAGTCAATGCACATCCGCCACCCGGTCACGGGTCTAGAGGCTAAGAGAGTCCTATCCTCTTGTTCCACCATAGTTACCCCTCCTTTCTTGGGCACTACATGGACGGGGCTCACCCAAGAACTTTCGGTTATTTGGTAGATAATCCCGGCCTCTAACAACTTCATCACCTCACTTTTCACCACTTCCGCCATCTTAGGGTTTAACCTACGTAGCCCATCTACCTTAGGTTTGCTACCCTCGTCCAAGACAATCCTATGCATGCAAAGATTAGGACTTAAACCTTTGATATCATCAATGCTATATCCAAGTGAGCCCCTATGAGTTTTCAAAATTTTCAAAAGTTTAAGTTCTTGGCCTTCACTCAAATTAGCATTAATGATAACGGGATAAGTCTCTCCCTCACCTAAAAAAGAGTACTTAAGTGAGGGAGGTAAGGGCTTAGGTTGTACCTTTGGAGGGAGAAGTCCCTCCACATTCTTCATTAGCTCATCATCTACCTCGTGGTCATCTCCCATCTCCTCATCATGGAGTGCCACTTGTAGAGCTTCTTCTTCACACTTCTCCTCTTCATGCACTTTTCCAACCACTTCTTCAATGACTTCCACCGAGCATGCTTTGTGAAACATTGGTCCCTTCACTAGATGTGGAAGATTAAATTCAAGGGTTTCGTTTCCCCCCCTAAAGGTTAGCCGCCCGTCCCTCACATCAATGAGGACTCCTCCGGTAGCCAAAAAGGGCCTACCAAGGATGATGGGAGTGTGGCTATCCTCCGGGATATCTAGGACAACGAAATCCGTGGGGATCAAAAATTTGCCAACTTTAACGGGTACGTCCTCAAGCACACCCAAAGGTTGCTTAACGGACCTATCCGCTAGTTGTAGAGTCATAGAAGTGTGAGTTAAACTTTCAAGTCCAATTCTTTTAGCAATAGTTAAGGGAATGACACTTACACTTGCACCATTGTCACATAATGCCCTTGAAATCATGACTCCCCCCACAACACAAGGGATAGAGAAACTTTCGGGGTCCCCAAGTTTTTTTGGCATTTTGAAAGAGTTAGGATTAATGAGGAGAGCACTACACTCCGCCTCCATAATCATAACATCTTGGGTACCCAAAGTTCTCTTATGAGTCAAGATGTCTTTTAGAAATTTTGAGTATGTGGGCATGTTTAGTATAACATCGGTGAAAGGTAAGGTCACTTCAAGTTCAAGCATTTTTCTAAATTGGGTGAACTTGAAGTTTTCCTTAGTTTTCAAAGCTCTAGAGGGGTAGGGAATATCGGAAACAACAAGTGGAGAACTAAAAGATACCTTTGGAATGGGAGTTTTCTTGGTTACCTTAGCTCTTGCTATTGGTTGTACCTCTACTCCGTCATCATTGACATCCTTGTTCATCTCCTCTTCATAAGGCATAATTTCGACATACCCTTCTTCTCCCTCTTTGGGTTGATCATCTTCACCCTTTCCATCATCTTTTAACTCCAAGGTAGGAGTCAAAAAGGGCTCTTCAAATTCTTCTCCTTCCTCAACATGCTCATCATTTGGAATCTCATCATTCATCATATCCATGTAGGGGTTATCAAGCACTAGTCCACTTCTTAAAGTCACCGCACATGCATGGTGGCTTGATGAAGCATCCTTGGAGCTTTTCACTTGAGCAAGTAGACCTCCCGGAGGCCTTTGAGGATTGTTCAAAGCTTGAGAAGCTAACCTAGCTTCCAATTCTCTCACCTCCTTTTTGTGAGCATTAGTGACATTTTGCAAAGCCAAATTGTTTTGGATTTCCATGTTTTTGACTAGTTGCAAAACTTCACTTATTGAAGGATCATTCTCTTGGTGGGGTTGATTTGTCAAAGGAAGGGCAAAAGCATAGTCATTCCGACTACTTGAACCTTGGTTGTTGCTTCTTTGGTTGTTAAAGTTTCCTTGTTGGTTGTTGTTAAAATTCCCTTGTTGCCCCCTTGAACCTTGATTGTTGAAATTTGACCCTTGGTTGTTGTTGAAATTTGGCCCTTGGCCTTGGAAAGATTGATCGGAAACCCCTTGACTTGCTTGATTGTTTTGATTGC
>JAIUZE010046564.1:0-45298 GCA_022085475.1 Heliosperma pusillum
AGGGGAATGCTAAAGGCAATATTCAAGAGGCGGAAAGATACCATTTTGACCATACCCGTATTCCTATCCTTCTCATGACTAAAGGAACTCAAAAATTCCCATGTAAGACGGGGGTAAGTACGGAAGTGCTGACCGTAGAGTTCCCCCATCCCCAAACCTTTGAAAAGCTCAAGAGTGACCGTATCAACGCCGAGGTTTCGCATAGTATTCCGACAAATAAAACGGGAGTGGGGAAGGTTTCTGCGTTTTAAACATTGAAATTTACCTCTCGCGATATCGCTTACGAAGACGATATCGGGAAAATCGTTATCCGGACCCATTCCCGCCGTTACTTGCTGGAGCCTAGCCTCCAACTCCGCCTCAAGCTGAGCCCTTGTTCTTTTCCTTGGTGGTTGTTGAGCCATGGTGATTTTTTTGTTGAATTAGTCAATCGAAAGTGGAAAAAAATTGGGGAAAAATGATGTTTTTGAGGTGGGGGATGATTTTATTTGAGGTAGTGGGTTAATTTTTGGGTTTGAATGTTGGAGTGATTGAGTTTTGGGGAGATTTTAGTGAGATTTTGTGAGTTTTTGTGAAGTTTTTGTGGGGATTATTTGTGGGTTTGAAGGAAGGAAGAAGAAGAATGGAGAAGAAAACAAGAAGGATGAAAGAAAAATAAGGGCTCACGAGTGATAATAGCCACGGGTTGGGTTCTGGGCCGGTCTGGGAACCGGCCGCCGGTCGACCGGCCTGGAACCCAGTACAAAATTCTGATTTTTTTGGTTTTTCGATTTTTCTCGTGTTCAGGTGCTCCTGGCCGGTCATCACACCGGCCGCCGGTTGACCGGCCAGGAACGCAGCTCAAAAATAACAAAGTTCAAAAGTTCAGTTACAATGTGCTCTGGGCCGGTTGTCAGACCGGCCGCCGGTCAACCGGCCTAGAACACACGACAAAATTTTCCAAAAACTCGCCTTCTATGATAAAGAGCTCCAGGCCGGTCGGCACACCGGCTGCCGGTCACCCGGCCTGGAATACCTGCTACTTAATTCCCCTTCTTCAAAATTCACCTTCTGGAGTGCTCTGGGCCGGTCGGCACCCCGGCTGCCGGTCGACCGGCCTGGAGCACTTCTTCTCGTCTTCACCTCGTCTTCAAATTCACAACAAATCCCAAAGAAACCCAAGTCACCAATAAACTCGACCCTACCAACATATTCCCAATGATACGGTTTTGATCCAAACCCGACTACAAATGTTTCAAAACTACCTACGACTTCCTCCTAAAGACGAAAAACCCGAGTACCCAAAACCAAATCTTCACAACTACTCCTAATATGCATGCTATATACAAAAAAAATTGGTGGTTGTTGAGGGACTCCACCAAACCTATCAATTCACAAGAGTTTACAAACAAGTGGATCCCCAAGGAAGAGTACTTCCACCGTTCCTTTTTCATCTCCATCAAAATATCTTTTCACTCGATGCCCATTGACTTTGAAATTACCACCTTCTTCGCTCCAAAGTTCAAAAGCTCCATGTGGTGAAATGTCGATAACTTTGAAAGGACCCGACCATCTAGAGCGTAGCTTTCCCGGAAACAACTTGACTCTAGAATTATAGAGTAAGACTTGGTCACCCACTTTTACATCTTTATCAACCAATTTGGCATCATGCCATTTCTTTGTTTGCTCCTTGTAGATCTTTGAGCTCTCGTAGGCATCAAGTCTTAGCTCTTCAAGTTCATTCATTTGGAGAAAACGTAGCTCTCCGGCCATATCAATGTCAAAGTTCATTTCTTTTAAGGCCCACCATGCCTTGTGCTCCAACTCGATTGGCAAGTGACAAGCTTTTCCATAAACAAGCTTGTAGGGAGTTGTGCCGAGTGGAGTTTTGAAAGCGGTGCGAAGGGCCCATAGAACATCCGGAAGCTTTTGAGACCAATCCTTCCTACCTTTGCTTGTAGTCTTCTCCAAGATAGCTTTTATTTGACGGTTTGAGACCTCTACTTGCCCACTAGTTTGAGGGTGGTAGGCAAGAGCGGTCTTATGAGTGACACCATGGGAAGAAAGTAAGAACTTGAAAGTGCTCTTCCTAAAGTGCGAACCCCCGTCGCTAATCACCACCCTTGGGGTCCCAAATCTCGGAAATATAGTGTTTTTGAAGAGCTTGATAACAACCTTAGCATCATTTGTTGGGGTGGCAACGGCTTCAATCCACTTGGACACATAGTCCACCGCTACCAAAATGTACTCATTCCCACAAGAGTTGGGAAATGGTCCCATGAAATCAACTCCCCAACAATCAAAAAGCTCAATCTCAAGAATGTTTTGAAGGGGCATCTCATTCCTTTGACTAATATTCCCCGTTCTTTGGCACCGATCACAAGATTTGACAAAGTAGTGGATATCCTTGAACATAGATGGCCAATAGAAACCACCTTGTAACACCTTTGCAATGGTGCGAGATGTACCAAGGTGGCCCCCATAGGCCGAGTTGTGAATTCTATCGACTATCTCCATGCCTTCTTCTCTAGGAACACATCTTCGAAACATGCCATCACCACACTTGCGAAAAAGATGTGGGTCATTCCAAAAATAGCGTTTTGAGTCATGCTTCAACTTCCTTCTAGCTCTAGCATCCAACTCCTCCGGAATAAACCCGCTCACAATCAAATTTGCCAAGTCCGCAAACCATGGTGATTTACCACCTATCATCATCAAACTATCTTCTCTCAACCACTCATTGATCGGGCCACTCTCATCCTTCAACCCATGATCTTCGGTAGTCAATCTAGATAGGTGGTCGGCAACAACATTCTCCGACCCCGCCTTGTCTTTAATTTCCAAGTCAAACTCTTGAAGTAAAAGAACCCACCTCAAGAGCCTTGGCTTTGCATCCTTCTTCACTAGCAATTGTCTCAAAGCGGAGTGATCCGAGTATACCACAACCTTAGAACCAACAAAGTATTGCCGGAACTTTTCCACGGCATGAACAATGTCTAGCATTTCCTTTTCCGTCGTAGAGTAGTTGACTTGGGCTTGATCAAGAGTTTTGCTTGTGTAGTAGATTACATGGTGCCTCTTGTCCACAACTTGGCCGAGCACCGCCCCGACCGCATAATCGGAGGCGTCACACATAACTTCGAAGGGAAGGCTCCAATCCGGTGATCGGATTATGGGAGCCGTCACAAGAGCCTCCTTCAACCTACAAAAAGCACTCAAGCAAAATTCATCAAATACAAATGGTGTGTCTTTGAGAAGAAGAGAAGTTAAAGGCTTGGCTATTTTAGAAAAATCTTTGATGAAACGTCGGTAAAAGCCCGCATGGCCTAGAAAGCTTCTCACTCCCTTCACATTAGTAGGGGGTGACAAGTTTTCTATTACCGAAACCTTAGCCATATCAACTTCTATGCCTCTCTTAGACACGATGTGACCAAGCACAACCCCCTCCTCCACCATAAAGTGGCATTTCTCCCAATTGAGGACGAGGTTGTGCTCCTCACATCTTTGCAAAACATGAGACAAATTCATTAGCCCAAGATCAAATGAGTCTCCATGGACACTAAAGTCGTCCATGAAGACCTCCATACTCTTCTCAAGAAAATCGGCAAAAATTGCCGTCATACATCTTTGGAAAGTCCCCGGAGCATTACAAAGCCCAAAGGGCATCCTCCTATAAGCATAACTCCTATGGGACAAGTGAATGTGGTTTTCTCTTGGTCTTCCGGGTGTATGGGGATTTGGAAAAACCCGGAATAACCATCTAGAAATGAATAGTAAGAATGCCCCGCCAACCTTTCAAGCATTTGGTCAATAAAGGGGATGGGGTAGTGGTCTTTGAGGGTGGCGGCATTTAATTTGCGATAGTCAATGCACATCCGCCACCCGGTCACGGGTCTAGAGGCTAAGAGAGTCCCATCCTCTTGTTCCACCATAGTTACCCCTCCTTTCTTGGGCACTACATGGACGGGGCTCACCCAAGAACTTTCGGTTATTTGGTAGATAATCCCGGCCTCTAACAACTTCATCACCTCACTTTTCACCACTTCCGCCATCTTAGGGTTTAACCTACGTAGCCCATCTACCTTAGGTTTGCTACCCTCGTCCAAGACAATCCTATGCATGCAAAGATTAGGACTTAAACCTTTGATATCATCAATGCTATATCCAAGTGAGCCCCTATGAGTTTTCAAAATTTTCAAAAGTTTAAGTTCTTGGCCTTCACTCAAATTAGCATTAATGATAACGGGATAAGTCTCTCCCTCACCTAAAAAAGAGTACTTAAGTGAGGGAGGTAAGGGCTTAGTTGTACCTTTGGAGGGAGAAGTCCCTCCACATTCTTCATTAGCTCATCATCTACCTCGTGGTCATCTCCCATCTCCTCATCATGGAGTGCCACTTGTAGAGCTTCTTCTTCACACTTCTCCTCTTCATGCACTTTCTCAACCACTTCTTCAATGACTTCCACCGAGCAAGCTTTGTGAAACATTGGTCCCTTCACTAGATGAGGAAGATTAAATTCAAGGGTTTCGTTTCCCACCCTAAAGGTTAGCCGCCCGTCCCTCACATCAATGAGGACACCTCCGGTAGCCAAAAAGGGCCTACCAAGGATGATGGGAGTGTGGCTATCCTCCGGGATATCTAGGACAACGAAATCCGTGGGGATCAAAAATTTGCCAACTTTAACGGGTACGTCCTCAAGCACACCCAAAGGTTGCTTAACGGACCTATCCGCTAGTTGTAGAGTCATAGAAGTGTGGGTTAAACTTTCAAGTCCAATTCTTTTAGCAATAGTTAAGGGAATGACACTTACACTTGCACCATTGTCACATAATGCCCTTGAAATCATGACTCCCCCCACAACACAAGGGATAGAGAAACTTCCGGGGTCCCCAAGTTTTTTTGGCATTTTGAAAGAGTTAGGATTAATGAGGAGAGCACTACACTCCGCCTCCATAATCATAACATCTTGGGTACCCAAAGTCCTCTTATGAGTCAAGATGTCTTTTAGAAATTTTGAGTATGTGGGCATGTTTAGTATAACATCGGTGAAAGGTAAGGTCACTTCAAGTCCCTCAAGCATTTTTCTAAACTGGGTGAACTTGAAGTTTTCCTTAGTTTTCAAAGCTCTAGAGAGGTAGGGAATATCGGAAACAACAAGTGGAGAACTAAAAGATACCTTTGGAATGGGAGTTTTCTTGGTTACCTTAGCTCTTGCTATTGGTTGTACCTCTACTCCGTCATCATTGACATCCTTGTTCATCTCCTCTTCATAAGGCATAATTTCGACATACCCTTCTTCTCCCTCTTTGGGTTGATCATCTTCACCCTTTCCATCATCTTTTAACTCCAAGGTAGGAGTCAAAATGGGTTCTTCAAATTCTTCTCCTTCCTCAACATGCTCATCATTTGGAATCTCATCATTCATCATATCCATGTAGGGGTTATCAAGCACTAGTCCACTTCTTAAAGTCACCGCACATGCATGGTGGCTTGATGAAGCATCCTTGGAGCTTTTCCCTTGAGCAAGTAGACCTCCCGGAGGCCTTTGAGGATTGTTCAAAGCTTGAGAAGCTAACCTAGCTTCCAATTCTCTCACCTCCTTTTTGTGAGCATTAGTGACATTTTGCAAAGCCAAATTGTTTTGGATTTCCATGTTTTTGACTAGTTGCAAAACTTCACTTATTGAAGGATCATTCTCTTGGTGGGGTTGATTTGTCAACGGAAGGGCAAAAGCATAGTCATTCCGACTACTTGAACCTTGGTTGTTGCTTCTTTGGTTGTTAAAGTTTCCTTGTTGGTTGTTGTTAAAATTCCCTTGTTGTCCCCTTGAACCTTGATTGTTGAAATTTGACCTTTGGTTGTTGTTGAAATTTGGCCCTTGGCCTTGGAAAGATTGATCGGGAACCCCTTGACTTGCTTGATTGTTTTGATTTCCTTGGTAAAAATTACCTTGGCCTTGATTGTTGAAGTTTTGGTTCCCTTGATTTTGATTCCAATTTCCTTGACCTTGATTCCAATTACCTTGGTTTTGGAAGTTACCTTGGTTATTGTAACCTTGATCATTGAAGTGTTGATTTTGGAATTGGTTGGATCCTTGACCTTGTTGAGAGTTGTTGAATTGATTGTTATAGTTTCCTCTTGAAAATTGACCTCCCCCTCTAGGTTGGGAAAAACCCGGAGGGTTGGAAGGTTGGGCTTGTGTGTGTTGAGGGTTTAGGACATTTTGGCTTTTGTAGCTCATGTTTGGGTGAAATTTCGAACTTGGATGATAGAAATTGGAATTTGGGCTGTAAGCTCCTTGACTTTGGAATTGAGGCCTTGAGGGCCGTGGGTTGTTGTTGATACCTTGGAATGCATTCACATGTTGATAATCGTTTCCACCTTCATTGTTATAAGATACATTATTCCCACAAACTTCAAAGGTGTGGCCATATCCATTGCAAATTTCACAAGTGGGGGTTTGATAGGCTTCCACCATAGGAGGTGCATAAGACCCACTAGCTTCATTCACATGATGACCTTGACTTTGATTTTGAGCCTTTTGAAGCTCGGCAAAACCCTTTGTAAAAGTGTGTGTGAGCAAATCAATCTTGGCATTGGTATCCGCATTTGAAAAGTTCTCACTTGGGTACTTAGAACTCCTCCTCAAGCTATTTCCTCTAGAACTAGTACCATAGCTAGATTCTGACTCAACCATCTTCTTAATCAATGCCGCCCCTTGTTGGTCATTCAAATGATCAAAACTTCCCCCCGCGGAAGCATTCACCATAGCCTTGGTTTGAGGGAGGAAAGTTTGATAGAATGTTTGAGTGACATACCAATCCGCAATTCCATGGTGAGGGCAACGGGCAAGTAAGTCAATGAATCGATCCCATGCCTCTCCTAAGGATTCTCCATCCTCTTGTTGAAAGGTTGTAATCTCATTTCTTAGCATCGCCGTTTTGGAGGCGGGGTAGTACTTACTTAGAAACTCCTTAGCCAAGTCATCCCAAGTAGTGAAAGTGTTTGGAGGATGGTTATTCAACCACCTCTCCGCCCGGTCTTTGAGGGAAAATGGGAACAACATGAGGCAAAGGGTTTCCTCGGGCACCCCATTCCTTTTCATGATTCCTACCCTACTTTTGAATTTTCTCAAGTGGGCATGAGCATCTTCATCGGGGAGGCCTCCAAAGCTATCCCGCTCAATAGAACTCATTTGAGCCGGGTGAATCTCAAAATTATTTGGGGCCAAGACACCGAAATTGATTGGAGATTGGGTATCATCGTGGTTGGGACGGTTACGATCACGTAGAGTCGTCATTTGTTGTTGATTTTGTTGTTGAGGTATTGTGGGTGGTGTAATTGGTAATGTATTGTAGAAGGGGTTTTCAAATATAGGTTCAATGGTGTTGTTTTGCAGGAGATCGATTGTTGGAGTGGATGTAGAAGCAATTGAAGTATTGGCTTGTTGATGGCTAACTCTTCTTGAATTTCTAACCCGAGCAAGAGTGTTAGCTCGGAGAGTCCTAAATAACCTTTCGGGCTCCGGATGGCTCAAGAACAACCCTTCACCCCTAGGCATGCACTCAAAGCAACTCAAAAACAAGTTAGACTCCTAGTGTGTTTTTGGGCACACTAGGGAAAGACAATAATGCAACGCACTCTACAAATAATCTAACAACTAAAAACCAACAAAAACAACAAGTAACTTGGCTAAATTTAAGACACAAAACAAACTACGAGTTTCCTTACGCCATCCCCGGCAACGGCGCCATTTGATGATGGTTTCGTCGTCAAAACAAATAGAAAAAATAACCCAAAATAAGTAGTATAAAGGGGTCGAATCCACGAGGATGGAGGAGGTCAACTACTAGCTTGATCGCGTCCCATTCTAGCCTAATAAATGATTGGTTGGAAGATTAACTAAAAACTAGGAAAAACAAGTAATAGCTAAATAATAATGATGAAAACAATTAAGGGAAAGACTAAGGTGAAGGGTTCACCTTAGGGGGATTAATGGGCTAGTCGGGTAATTAGCAAATGGGTAAGTAATTCGAATAAAATCAATTGCTAATGTCTCAACAATCAATAATCATCAACAAAGCCATCGCATTTGTCTCAAATCACCAATATAAACACTAGTCTAATCATATCTACCACCGTCGCTTAAGAAATAATCAAACCATGCTTGATAAAATGGGCAACTTTCGTTCACACATTTCATCAAACACTTAGTGTTCATATGAGCAATACCCAAATTATTTACCACAAACTTACTAATAAACCAACCTAATACCCCACATAATCTTCCCTTAGTCTCCCCCTAAACCCTAGAGGAGAACTACTCACACATACTAAGGGGAATCAAAGCACTAAAGGCAAGAAGTAGTTCAATAAACATCATGCTATGAGATGAACAATTAAAACAATCAAATGATAAACAATAAACTAGAAATGGAAATTAATTGCATAAACAACAAAAAAGATGATAAATTTAATACCAACAAGCTTGTATTAATGAAGAGGGAGAATGTCTTCACCCTTAGAATCCTCAATACAAACCCAAAACTGAAATGAAAGACTAGATCTAGCAACTTGAAATGAGAAACTAAGCTTAATTCGGGAGAGATTAGGAGAGTAATTAATACTTAATAGAGGCTACAAATATCTAGGGTTCTGTGCTAAGAGGAATGTAAAAAAACTGCTTACAAAATAAAAGGGGAGGGTATATATAGGTATCTCGAAATTTAGGAAGAAATTAGAAGAAGAGGGCGAATTTTCAGTCTTGTGTTCCTGGCCGGTCGACCGGCCGCCGGGCCTCTGACCGGCCTGGAGCACATCAGTAACTTCAGTAACTTCGCCTTCAAAATTCTTCAAAATCTTCTAAGTATGGAAAATGGGGGTCTGGGCCGGTCAACCGGCCGCCGGTCCCCCACCGGCCTGGAGCAGCATTTCACTCTCTATGCATTCTGATGTATAAGCAGGCCGGCTACCTGGGCCTTTTCTTCTCTTTCTCAACTTCTTTCATTAGTGGAGTTGAGGTCTAGGCCGGTGGACCGGCCGCCGGTCAGAGGACTGGCCAGCACCACCTGATGACTCATTTCTTCATTCTTCATCTCATCTTCGAATCCCGACTCATGCAAGGTCTTTATGCACCGATTTCTTCATTTCCGCCTTAATTCCTGCAAATTGAGATCGACATTCATAGCGCGGGAAATCGGGAAATAAAATGCAATTAAAGACACGCAAATCCGTGTAAACGGACCAAAATGGGGACGAAAATGAGAGGAAAAATGTGACAAATTAAATGCTTATCAACCGTATACGATTAACGTATCGTATACTCAAGACTCTAATCCTCGTGATAGGACGGCGATAATATAATATGGTCCTAGTCTAAACCTTGTTAGACTCTCGGAATAAACTTGTTCTGATTCGATATGTGATCAACGTTTTGCATTCAAGACTCGATCCTCCGGCTAAACCACTTGGAAGCGAGTACCCCAAATTCGGCAAAACCACACAAAAGAGGCGGAAAGAGTACATGCACCATTCTGCGAGTAAACCACGTGGAAGATGGCGTCTTTGGTAAACAAGAAAGTACGCTAAAGGAAATGACACCGCCTCGCAAGGATACAAAATTTGAGCGCCGGGTCGATTAACGCTATACGTTCACCTCCCAACAACGTCGTCATATCCCCACTAACAAATGTACAAGCATTAAGGTTGTACCCTTATCGCTCTGACATCAAGCCTAACGTGTATAGAGGTGCAACCGGGAAATGAGAGTTCAAGACATCCAATAAACGAGACTCGATCCATTATTCAAGGCATAATCGACTCACAAGGGGAACCATGCTAAAACCGTCACTAAATATGTGAGAAAAGCATGTGAGATATGGCGTAGTCTAAACATGAACATTAAATGTCAATACGTAAGTTTATAAGATAAACAAACCATAAGAATCATTACATCTGAAGACAGGTGAAAGAAAAGAAGAGGAAGAAAAGCAGGAATCTCAGCTGACAAAGGGGGACCAGCGGCCGGGTAGCCGGCTCGGGGTTTCTTCACCAGATGAAAACCAACCAAACTTGAGGGGGATCCCAATGGTCGGCCTTTTGGGAGTTCAAGCCATATGTCGAATTTTCACAAGAAACTTAGGGGACTACAAGCCGGTCGGCTAACCGGCTGTCGGTCGGCCGGCTGGGAGGGGGACTTCCGGCCGGTCGGCTGACCGGCGGCCGGTGGGCCGGCTTAAGGTTCCCCTTGGCCAATTTTTGTCTAAAAGAAACATTTTCAGTGTAGGAGGTTCCCAGCTGGGACACTTTTTGTCCGAAAATCAACACAAACACAAGTTTAAGCCAAATTCAATTTTACCCATTCCCAATTACCAACATCAATCATTACAAAACCTCATTTAATGCATCATATCAGTAGCAAATCATTCCATAAAATCATTAAAACATTGTGAGACCAACATTTAAGATATTAAACTTAAGCTTAACCAATAATAAGATGGATTAAGAGCATGTTTGGCCTAACTTGTAGAAATTGTTTTTGTTTTTCAAAATGCGTTTTTTGATAAGCTATTTTCAGGAAAAATTAGAGGTGTTTGGCTATAATTTTACAAAAATATTTTTCAAAAACTGCTTTTTTACATACATAATCGAATAAAAATGCAAAAAATACTCTTAAAAGTATATTAAGATGGGTCTCTATTCGTAGAGGATTAAAAATTACGAATGAAAAAATATTTATTTTATTTTATTACAATGTTTATAACCTACAAATATTTCATTTAAGTATTAAATTTCATAAATGTTTAAATAAAAGTTAGAAGCACCAAATTGGCGCTTCTAATTTTGAAGGCTAAAAACGGATTTTCAGATTTTAAAAAACACTTTCTAAGTTGCAAAAGTTATATGTTTGGCCAAGTTTAAACTTTTAGCTACTAAAAGCACTTTGAAAAGCAAGGCCAAACACACACTAAACATCATTAACACAAATTTGCACAAGTGAAGCATATGAGATGAATTCCAACAAATACTTAAGTAGTAGTTACCAATTTATGCTGTATAACATAAAGAACTCATATTTTCATGTTAAAATCTATTCTAAACACATAAACATATAAGATGTAACATCGAGTAACCCATTTACGCTACCTGGCTTGCTCTTCAGTCTTCTAACTCTTCTTAAATGAGGCAATAGTCTTTATCCGGGTCTTGAAGGTCTCCTCCTACAATATTAACACAAAAAGATGACTAAAGTTCATCCTTGAGAAAGATGGAAATATGAACAAAGGAGAGCCTTTCTAACATTAAAAGAAAGAGAAACAGAAGTGAGAAATTAAAGAAAGCAAGCAGAATCAACGGAAAAGAGTAAGAAATGAAGAAGTTATGATGGTTTTGAGCTTAAGGCTTTTTGGGAGGAAAAATGGAGGTTTAGGGTTTATGGTAGAGAAGATGACGATGTGTTTGCTGAAAAGTGAATGCAATAAGAGAGGTATTGGTTTAGTTTTTGGTGGGTGAAGGAATACAATGGCCCAATATTCATTATGGGACTTAACGCACTTAATTTTCTAATTAGAATTCCAATCTTGGCTCGGAATTGACGGATTAGACACGGATTTAGCACAACTGCGAAAAATCTAATCAAAGATTAAAACTAAGATTACCTAATAATAATAATTAAATATTATTAAATTACCCCACCTTTTAAAAGGTTTCGCTCTCAAAACTTGTACGAAAAGGAGGTACCTAAAGCGAATAGACTCGGGTACTTGTCACGCATTGAAGTTTCAGTCTCCCAAGTCTTTTCTTCGACTACACCACACTTCCATAAAATTTTCACTAAGAGCACCATTTTGCTCTTCAACTTATTGTTTTTCCGATCAAAGATACGAATCGGCTTCTCTTCGAACGATATATTTAATTTGAGCTCGGGAACTGCGGTTTGTAAAACATGACGTGGATCACTTATGTACTTCCTCAATTGAGATACATGGAACACATCATGAACTTTGCCCAAACTCGGGCGCAAGTCCAACTTGTATGCCACGGCACCAACTCTCTTCATAATATTAAAGGGTCCAATGTACTTTGGACTCAACTTACCCTTCACACCAAACCTTTTTACACCTTTCATTGGGGATACTTTCAAGAAAATATCACCAACATCAAACTCTAAGGGTCTTCTTTAGGTATCGACATAGGAGTTTTGGCGATCTTGGGCGTCTTTCATCCTAACACGGATGATCTTCACATGGTCGATCGTCTCTACAACGTTGTCGAGACCCAAATCTCGAACATCACTCAATTGGTCCCAACAAATAGGACTACAACACTTCCTTCCATAAAGGGCTTCATAGAGAGCCATCCTAGTGGATGCATGATAACTATTGTTGTAGGAGAATTCCACCAATGGCAGTCTCTTCTCCCAAATAGAATGAAAGTCAAGGGCACAAGCTCTCAAAAGGTCTTCAAGGGTTTGAATAATCCTCTCGTTTTGGCCATCGATAGTGGCGTGGAAAGCGATACTCATCAACAACTTGCTACCCAAGGCTTATTGCAAAGCCTTCCAAAATCTCGAACAAAACCTCAGGTCTCCGTCGGATATGATCTCCTTGGGAACACCATGGTAGCGAACAATTTCATCAACATAAGCTTTGCCTAGTCGATCCAAGCTCCAAGTCTCCTTAATAGGAAAGAACCTAGCACACTTGGTCAACCTATCCACAATCACCCAAACAACATCTTTACCACCCACGGTTCTAGGCAACGTTATTACAAAGTCTATGGAGATTGACTCCCATTTCCATAAAGGAACATCCAAAGGTCGTAATAATTTATCGGGTCTTTTGTGCTCAATCTTCACTTGTTGGCATGTCAGACACCTTCCCACATATGACACAACATCACCTTTCAAATTCGGCCACCAAAATTGTAGCTTTAAGTCTGTGTACATCTTGTCGCCTCCGGGATGACTTGAATAAGGGGATAGATGAGCTTCATCAAGGATAATTTTTCCTAAGATCAAGGGCATTCGGCGGCCACGAAAATGAAGTACCCCATTGTCTTCAATATTGAAATCTTTAGCTTTTTCTTCAAGTAGCTTTGGTTGATTAGATTTGTAAGTACCATCATCCACTTGATTCTCTCGGATTTCACGATGAAAAACGGGCTCGGCAACCATAGCACCTACGTAATCAAAACCATGCTCTACCAATTCAAGCTTCAATCTTCGGAATTTGACACAAAGTTCAACGGGCAACGCTCGAATGATACTCAAAGAATGAGTAGACTTCCTACTAAGGGCATCGCCAACCACATTAGCCTTCCCTTCATGATAGAGCAACTCAAAGTCATAATAGTTCACTAATTCTAATCATCTCCTTTGTCTCATATTCAACTCCTTTTAAGTAAATATGTACTTCAAACTCTTGTGACCAGTGTAGGCAATGAACACCGATGAGGTAATGTCTCTAAACCTTCAACGCATGCACAACGACAACTAACTCAAGGTCATCGGTAAGGTAATTTACTTCATGAACTCTCAACTACTTGGAGGCATAGGCAACCACTTTCCAGTTCTGCAAAAGAACACACCATAGGCCCGTTTTAAAGGCATCACAATAGACATCAAAATCCACACCATCCTCGGGCAAAGTCAAAAATGGGGCGGTAATCAACCTCTTCATTGTTGGAGTAGGTGTCCTCCACAATAGTGCGCCACATAATAAATCTTATTATGGAATATAATTGGGATATTTATTGACTATATATATGATTAGTCAGTTGATTAACGTAAATCAATAACGGTTGGCTGACTAGAGTTTGACGTTATTGTCGTTTGACGGCGGTGATCAACTGATCCCTTTCGGTCACACCTAAAGGATGAAATCCAAATAGTAACTAATTATTTGTATACGATACAGTTAATTAGTACATTACATATATTCGATATGTACGAGAGTTAATTATTAGAAATTGAGTTAAGAACTCAAATTCGATTAAACTTATTTTTCAATTATGCGATAATTGACTAATAAATTTATATCTTATTTTAATACGATTAAATAAGATTTAACTTAGTAATTAATCGTTAAATTACTAAATTAGTTGAGGTTTTGAGATAGAGGTAATTAGTTAATTATATTTACAAGGAGTTGTAAAATAAATTAACTAAGCATTGTGGGACCCATTATATATTGATATAATGGTAAAATATTACTTAAAATGTTAAGTACATATTATTTATTTAATTGAGTCATATAATTGTTATATGATCAAATTAACACTTAATTATACAAGATAATTAACCATATGATCAATAAGTATTTGTAAGACAAATATCAAAAATCAAAATGGACCAAACTAAGGCCATTGTGGCCGGTTGGCTTGTAGTTACAAGGTGATGATTTTTGTTCATGTTTACACTCCTTAGTTACCTTATGAAAGTGACATAACAAGTAGTAAACAATCATCACTTGTTCTACAACACTCCACTCTAATGCATGTGATCAAATTATGCAAAATAAGAGTCCTTATTTGGACAATTTGGACCGGCCAAATGGCCTATAAAATGAGCACTTGTGTTCATTTTATACTTACTTCATTTTGTGCAATTGTCATACTTCTTTCTAAAACTCTTCTTTTCACTATAAACTCTGAAATACTAATATTTACTAAGTATTACTAGTGTAGTAATATAGTCATAATATTAGTAGAATAATATCTATCTTATTATCTAGTTAATAATAAGTGTAGATTATTTGGATTAATCTTGGTGCAACTTAGAGGAGATCTTCTACTTTGGAGATTATTTGTGTTCATCCATATTATTAGCTCTAGAACAACAAGAAGGATTTCTTGTTGTGCCCTTATATTTTCCATATCAATGAGAGGAAATTTCTTCCTTTATATAAATGTCTTTATATTTGCATGCATGTTACATAGATAATTAAATACTAAATTAACAAGTAATTTAGCAACTAATTAGAGGAGTCTAATTAAGGTCTATGGACTTTCAATTGGTATCAGAGCTAGCTTGTAGCATGCATGTTCATTTTGGACATTTTTATTAAAGTTATAAGATAACTAATAAATCAAAGATTTTGAGTTAAAATACGATTCTGACAAAAAATTTTGGTGCATGTATACCTACTGACCTCAAAATGTTTGTGGTTAAATTTCGTGATTTTAGGGATTAATTTGCTATTTATTTTGATTTTTGGCGTTTAAACCGAGTTAACATGCATTTTATGAGTTAAAAGTTAACTAAAAATAGTTGCATGTTGATTCTGGCCATGAAATTTTAATATGATCTCACATGTATTTCTTAAATATTGTATGTAAAATTTCGTGACTTTTACTTATGTATTGCATGTTCATTGATTTTTATACGATAAAAGTCGATAATATGAGATTATAATGTTCATAAAATTGAAACGTCCATTTATGGTCTTGAAAATTTTTGTACATTTAAAATTCTGATTTTGATACTCTTGGTGAAATTTCATAATTTGTTTCACTGTTTTACTATATCTAATGTTTTTATTTGATAAAACCATTAAATACAAAGCTATTTGTTCATAAAATTAATTTAAATTTTTTGAGCAAATGTTTTTTATTTTTATAGTTCCTGGAATTGTTCCAGAATGTAAAAATTTTTTTTTTTCAAATTTTATGATGTTTATATTTTATTTTTGTTTTGTTTCATAATTGTTATGATTAAACCGTAATATTTAGCAAATGAAATCAAATCAATCTAATTAATGACCAACAAAATTAGTAGTGACTAATTTTGAGTTCTAAAAAAGTTTAGTGAATTATTTTGAATTTAAATGCGATTTAAATGTTGATAGTGATTTTTAATGGTTAAAAATCAATGAATCCCGGAAAAAATCGAGCTACGATGAGCAAGAATGAATTTAGAACGATTTTGGCATGAATTTTGCAGCAATTTATTTAATTTATGGTTGAATGAATGAATGTCATTTATTTAATAATTTATGCAAATTTTGTACCTAGTATGGCCTAGTTATTTTTAATCGTTATTACCCGTAATGTAAGGGAATAACGGTTTGGTTGTAATTTTATTGCGATCTCGTATCGCCGGTTTGTATAATTTAATAATTTTATTTTATAGAATAAATGTATAATAGGAATTTGTATATTTGTATATTTGTAATTATTTTTTATGAAGACCGGTGACTCCCTCAAGACGGTGCCATTTTGGAAGGTGTTCCAAGTGAAGAGGCAAGGGACCAAGGAGTTGGTTTCCGAATTTGTAACTATCTAGTTAATTTTGATTAGCTAGGTGGCCATACTAGGATTTTATTGTTGCTTGGTTGCTTGCTTTATTTCCGCTCATGCCAAAATCGTCACACATGCATTTTATTTATCGTATTGTCAATTCAACGTTATTCACAATTCACCGACTTAGTTCACTTATAGGGAATTAATAACTAAATTGACAAGATCTCTCACATGTTTAAAAATTGAGATTAGCCTTACCAATTGATAACACCTATGAATCCCGTGTTCATTAGGGCAACCACGCTCGTGGGTCCCTTTTTACCTCGGGTAAGTAGGGTGATACGATCACAAGCTAAAATTGGATTGGACTCAACAAGATAAGCGTTATCTTGGGACTAGGAGATGGATTTAGTTGAAATCCGTCAACCAAGAGTTCTAAGGGTAGAATTAGTCAAGTAATGACTTACCATTTCTAGATAAAGGTAGCATGCGATGACTATTTTTATTTAAAGATGGGTCTTGGAATCATTTATATAATTTAGTGAGAGGTCATTATATGAATGCTAAACTTGTTAAAATGTTTTTCAAGTAAATTAACAATGAATGTTTATATATTTCTTTTTGTTGTAGTTACCATATTCGCATAATGTCAACATCATCAATCGTTGCATCCTTGGGTAAAGACTCATGGTTGAGGTCCGTCATGGACAAGTGTGTCCTTAAGGATGACGGAAGTAACTTCGTTGAATGGGAATCAACGATCAAGAACGCCGCGTTATCCGATAACGTGCTTCGCTACTTGGTCGAATAGCCCCCCACCGAACCCGCACCTAGATCGTCTGCGGTGGTTCGGGGCGAGTATGACCTTTATTTGAAGGTTGCTAATGACGTCAAGAATGTCTTGATTAGGTCAATCTCAGCCAAACTCAAACTCCAATTGATCTCTCTCAATGCATATGCGATATTCACGAGGATCACTTCGATGTTTTCGCAAGCCCCTCAAATTGTTCAATATGAGGCGATTACGAAATTCTTTGACACTAAGCTTCAAAGGGGCCAAAAAGTTGGCCCACACGTGCTCAAAATGGTTGACTACGCGGACACCTTAGAGCGTCTAGGGTGCAAAATTCCGAAGAACTTGGTTGTGGGTAAGATCCTTCATTCACTCTCACCTAAGTTCACCCAATTTAGGGTGAACTATAACATGAACGGCATGGACAAGAGTTTCCATGAACTCCATGCACTCCTCACCCAAGCGGAGAGGGACATGGAGGCTAGTGGGAGTGAACCCAAGGATGTTCTTTCCATGAAAATGAAGAACATGAACCTTGGAGTGAGGAAGGACAAGGGAAAGGGTAAGACTCTTTTCAAGAAATCCGGCAAGGAAAAGGCCAAGGTCTTTTATAAGGCCAAGCCCAAAGTCAACAAACACGCGGAGGCGGATTGCTATTATTGTAATGGCAAAGGGCATTGGAAACACAATTGCCCCAAGTACTTGAAAGATAAGAAGGACGGTTGTGTGACAACGTCAGGTAAAATTCTTTCATCACTCTATATGATAGATATTAACTTTGCTAGTACCTCTTCTTGGGTATTTGATACCGGTTGTGGTTCTCACCTTTGTAATCATGTACAGGGGCTGAGGGACGTGCAAGCACTAGCCAAGGGTGACGTGGACCTACGCATGGGAAATGGAGCTAAGGTAGCCGCAGTTTCCGTGGGCACCTACGTTCTTCTTTTGCCTAATGGTTTAGAGTTGTATTTAAATAATTGCTATTATGTACCAACTCTTACCAAGAACATTATCTCCATTTCCGTGTTAGACATGGAAGGTTTTCATTTTGCATTAAGAACAACTGTTGTACTTTTGCTTTTAATGAAATGGTTTATGGCGAGGCCATTTCTATTGGAGGTATTTATGTTCTAGATATTGCAAAAGAGGTCTATCATGTAGAAAACAAGAAGCTCAAAACAGGTGAACCTAATCAATCATACCTTTGGCATTGTCGTTTAGGGCACATAAACGAACGACGCATAAAGAGACTTGTTTCATCCAAAGTACTCAAACCATTCGATTACGAATCTTATGGCGTATGCGAATCTTGTCTTCTAGGCAAGATGACTCGTGCTCCTTTTACGGGAAAAGGGACACGAGCAAGTGAAGTATTAGGACTTATACATACGGATGTATGCGGTCCAATGACTATCCGAGCTAGAGGTGGTTATCACTACTTCATTACTTTTACCGACGACTTGAGTAGATATGGATATGTCTACTTGATGAGGCATAAAAGTGATGCTTTTGAAAAATTCAAAGAATTTCAAAATGAAGTAGAAAACCAATTGAATAAAAAGATTAAAACCCTACGATCCGATCGTGGTGGTGAATACTTGAACCATGAATTTGATTCACACCTGAAAGATTGTGGTATAGTATCACAATGTACTCCTCCTGGAACACCTCAATTAAACGGTGTATCCGAAAGAAGAAATCGAACTTTATTAGATATGGTTCGATCTATGATGAGTCTAACAGAGCTTCATGATTATTTTTGGGGTTTTGCTATCTTATCTGCAATAT
Source organism: Heliosperma pusillum (assembly GCA_022085475.1). Classification (NCBI taxonomy): domain Eukaryota; kingdom Viridiplantae; phylum Streptophyta; class Magnoliopsida; order Caryophyllales; family Caryophyllaceae; genus Heliosperma; species Heliosperma pusillum. The sequence continues at coordinate 18,800 of JAIUZE010046564.1, forward strand.
TTTCACTAAATCGAAGCCCGACTAAAGCGGCAAACAAGACTCCATATGCGCTGGGACCAGGAAAAAAAGTCCTTATTTGTTTCATTTAGGAGAATTGGGGATTGCGAGCCTGTGATTAAGAAATAAGTTGACGATAAACTCGCGCACCCAAATTGACAAATGTCTTTTGTAGGTATCCAAAGGAATCACGTGCTTACTAATTCTACAATAAACCCGAGGAACAAAGGTTTGTGTCTCGTGATGCAGTCTTTTTAGAAAATGATTTTATTTCTAAAAGACAGAGTGGGAGAAAATTTGAACTTGATGAAGTCCAAGAGCCACAAACCGAAAAAGACGACGAGGAAAACGTTCCCTCTTCGTCTGGTACGGTCATTATTCCTTCGGAACTTAGGAGGTCAAGCAGAATTAGTCATCAACCTGATAGATACCTTGGTATTATAGAGGAAGGTGATGACTATAATGTTTTACTTTTTGAAAGTAATGAACCTACTACCTACAAAGCAGCCATTTCTAGTCCCGACTCAAAGCTATAGCTAGGAGCCATGCAATCCGAAATGGATTCTATGTACAACAATCAAGTATGGGACTTGGTTTATTTACCTAAGGAGGTAAGACCTCTTCAGTGTAAGTGGATCTATAAGATCAAAAATGGCATAGACAAACATAATGATGTTTATAAAGCTAGATTGGTGGCAAAAGGTTTCACCCAAGTTCATGGTCTTCACTATGACGAAACCTTCGCCCCAGTCGCCATGCTTCGATCCATAAGGATTATCTTAGCGGTTGCCGCATTTCATAATTATGAGATTTGGCAAATGGATGTCAAAACCGCTTTCTTGAATGGGATTCTAGAAGAGGAAGTGTACATGACACAACCTGAAGGTTTTGTGGATTCATCAAACCCTAAAAAGGTATGCAAACTTAAGAGATCCATCTATGGTCTTAAGCAAGCATCCAGGAGTTGGAATCATCGTTTCGATCATGTAATTAAACAAAATGGTTTCACTCGAAGTGTCGAGGAACCGTGTTTATACATGACGTTTAGTGGGAGTAAAAGACAGTACTTTTCTTTATTCTTGTATGTAATGACATACTACTCATTGGGAATGATATTCCATGCTCACTTCTTCTGTAAAGGAGTGTGGCTAGGAATACATTGGCCAAATGAAATGAACTTAAGAGAGGACCAATCGCATCTTAGGTATCCTCCATCCGGATCTATCGGGATAGGATCAAAAAGGATACTGCATTAGTCAAGAGACTTTATATTGATAAGATTCTTGATCTGTTCAACATGAAAGACTCTAAGAGAGGCTTTATTCCTATGGGAAGTGGGATCACTTTGAGCAAGTCAGAGTGCCCTACGAAAACCGAGGAGATTGAACACATGAAATTGATCCCTTACGCTTCAGCCGTTGGATCAATCATGTATGCTATGATGTGCACTCGTCCCGACGTTGCATATGCCTTGAGCATGACAAGTCGTTACCAAGCAAATCCAGGTGAGAGTCACTGGATAGCCGTAAAGAACATCCTTAAATACTTGAGAAGGACCAAGGATTCGTTCTTAGTGTTTGGAGGCGAGACTGAGTTACGTGTAAAAGGTTACACAGATGCCAGTTTTCAAACAGATAGGGATGATATGAAATCCCAATCCGGCTACGTTTATATGATGAATGGATGAGCTGTTTGCTGGAAGAGTTTCAAGCAAAGCGTTACAGCGGATTCTACAACAGAAGCAGAGTACCTTGCAGCGTCTGAAGCTGCAAAGGAAGCTGTGTGGATTCGGCAATTTTTGGAAGGACTATCAGTAGTCCCTACTGCCAAAGATCCTATCACAATTTATTGTGATAACAGTGGGGCTATTTTTCAGGCAAAAGAGCCCAAGTCTAGTAACAATTCTAGACATGTACTTAGGAAATATCATGTAATTAGAGATTACGTGGACAGAAAGGAAATTGACATTTGTAAGGTTGGGACAGATGACAACATTGTTGATCCTTTAACCAAGCCTTTATCAAAGGCTAAGCATGATGGTCATGTCGTCACAATGGGATTGAGACGTGTGCCAGAATTCCTTTAGATTATGTAATATGTTATAATTGAATGTTGTATTAATTATTTCATATGTGATAATGGCATTCATTGTTCGAGTTTTATTTTAAACTCTTTTATTTAGTTTGACTAAATTTAATACTTTGTTTATCCGAATAGATTGTTGGACCCTATTCAAGTGAATAGGACGAACTTAGTATTTTGTCCCTAGTCACTCACATGAGGTGACGTCTCGAAATGACTAGATTGTAAGTCGATCGATGGTTGGTTCAGCACCATGGGGTCATGGAGATGACTGGTCGTTTACATAGACAGACTGTATGACACTCTGTCGGACAGTGACATGATAAAGACCCTTAAATCAATTGTTTGATGCCTGGTCGTGGCAGGGTCTTCTATCTTATTCCTATAAGTCGATTCTTTTGACTGACGACCGTCTATCTGAGTCGGTGCAGTTTTCGATTGGTTTTGGTTGATGTTCTAGGTCGTGCCGTAAAAGGAGGCCGATGGACTTCTTCTGGATCATGGTGATCTGCATCATACAGAGTAGATGGATCAACAAGAATTGTCCACCCACGTTGGGGAAAAACATCTTTAGGCCACTCGAGGAGAAGTTACTGTAAATGCGTGGCCACGCTCGGAAAGAGATCTATGGTAGATTTTCCGGTCAGACAGTTACTCTCCCTCTCGAGAAAACCACTCTAGATATTGTCAATCGCAAGTGCGACCTGAAAGACACCTTGCGTTGAGTGGGAGATGTGATAAAGAGACAAGAGAATCGATGACGCACACTTGTGTCAGACAAGTGGGAGATTGTTGGAGTAGGTGTCCTCCACAATATGCGCACATACTGAATCATTAATTAAAGAAATATAATTGGGATATTTATTGACTATATAATGATTAGCAGTTGTTCACACGTAAATCAATAACGGTATGGCTGACTAGAGTATTTGACGTTATTAGTCTGTATGACGGGCTGTGATACAACTGATCCCTTTCCGGACACTCTATAAAGGACGATGAAGAATCCAAATAGTAACTAATTAATATTGTTATACTCTATACACAGTTAATTAGTACATTACATATATTCGATATGTACAGAGTTAATTGTTAGAAATTGAGTTAAGAACTCAAATTCGATTAAGCTTATTTTTCAATTATGCGATAATTGACTAATAAATTTATATCTTATTTTAATACGATTAAATAAGATTTAACTTAGTAATAATCGTTAAATTACTAAATTAGTTGAGGTTTTGAGATAGAGGTAATTAGTTAATTATATTTACAAAAAGTTGTAAAATAAATTAACTAAGCATTGTGGGACCCATTATATATTGATATAATGGTAGAATACTACTTAAAATGTTAAGTACATATTATTCATTTATTTGTGTCATATAATTGTTATATGATCAAATTAACACTTAATTATACAAGATAATTAAGCATATGATTAATAAGTATTTGTGGAACAAATATCAAAAATCAAAATGGATCAAATTGAGGCTCACATGGCCGGTTGTGGTGAAGTCAAATGGTGATGATAGTTGTTCTTATTTATACTCATAAGCAACATATGCTTATGACATGAATAGCAAACATGATATCATTTTATTCACTACAACACATTACCACCTTACATGGCAATAAAATAAGAAGAAAAAAGTCACTCGTGGGTGATGATAGAGCCGGCCCTTATGGCTATAAATTGAGCAATTGTTGTTCAATTTATTCACTTCTTCATTCTTACTTATTTTATCATTCATCTCTCAAAACTCATCTTCTCACTACAACTCTCATATACTAATATTTCCTAAGTATTACTAGTGTAGTAATATAGTATAATATTAGTAGTATATTATCTATCTTATTATCTAGTTAATAATAAGGGTAGATTGTTTGGTTCATCTTGGTGCAACTAAGAGGAGATCTTCTACTTTGGAGATTATTTGTGTTCAACCATATTTGTAGCTCAAGATCAACAAGAAGGAGTTCTTGTTGTTCCCTTATATTTTCCACATCAATGTGAGGAAATTTCTTCTCTTATATAAATGTCTTTATATTTGCATGCATGTTACATAGATCATTAAATACTGAATTAACAAGTAATTTAGCAACTAATTAGAGGAGTTTAATTAAGGTCTATCGACTTTCATGTGGTATCAGAGCTAGCTTGTAGCATGCATGTTCATTTTGGGCATTTTTTTATTAAAGTTATAAGATAACTAATAAATCAAAAATTTAAGTTAAAATAAGGATTCTGATGAAAACATTTTTGGTTGCATGTAATACCTACTGACCTCAAAATGTTTGTGGTCAAATTTCGTGATTTTAGGGATTAATTTGCTATTTATTTTGATTTTTGGCGTTTAAACCGAGTTAACATGCATTTTATAAGTTAAAAGTTAACTAAAAATAGTTGCATGTTGATTCTGGCCATGAAATTTTAATATGATCTCACATGCATTTCTTACATATTGTATGTAAAATTTCATGATTTTTACTTATGTATTGCATGTTCATTGATTTTTATACGATAAAAGTCGATAATATGAGATTATAATGTTCATAAAACTGAAACGTCCATTTCTGGTCTTGAAAATTTTTTGTACATTTAAAATTCTGATGTTGATACTTTTGGTGAAATTTCATAATTTGTTTCACTGTTTTACTATATCTAATGTTTTTATTTGATAAAACAATTAAATACAAAGCTATTTGTTCATAAAATTAATTTAAATTTTTTGAGAAAATGTTTTTTATTTTTATAGTTCCTGGAATTGTTCCAGAATGTAAAAAAATTTTGGTTTCAAATTTTATGATGTTTATATTTTATTTTGGTTTTATTTCATAATTGTTATGATTAAACCGTAATATTTAGCAAATGAAATCAAATCAATCTAATTAATGACCAACAAAATTAGTAGTGACTAATTTTGAGTTCTAAATCAGTTTAATTAATTAGTTTGAATTTAAATGCGATTTAAATGTTGATAGTGATTTTTAATGGTTAAAAATCAATAAATCCCGAAAAAAATCGAGCTACAATGAGCATGAATTGAATCTAGGACGATTTTGGCATGAATTTTTGCAGCAATTTATTTAATTTATGGTTGAATGAATGAATGTCATTTATTTAATAATTTATGCAAATTTTGTACCTAGTATGGCCTAGTTATTTTTAATCGTTATTACCCGTAATGTAAGGGAATAACGTTTTGGTTGTAATTTTATTGCGATCTCGTATCGCCGGTTTGTATAATTTCATAATTTTATTTTATAGAATAAATGTATAATAGGAATTTGTATATTTGTATATTTGTAATTATTTTTATGAAGACCGGTGACTCCCGAAAGACGGTGCCATTTTGGAAGGTGTTCCAAGTGAAGAGGCAAGGGACCAAAGGAGTTGGTTTCCGAATTTGTAACTATCTAGTTAATTTTGATTAGCTAGGTGGCCATACTAGGATTTTTTATGTTGCTTGATTGCTTGCTTTATTTCCGCTCATGCCAAAATCGTCACACATGCAGTTTATTTACCGTTATTGTCAATTCAACGTTATTCACAATTCACCGACTTAGTTCACTTATAGGGAATTAATAACTAAATTGACAAGATCTCTCACATATTTAAAAAATTGAGATTAGCCTTACCAATTAGAGGAGTCTAATTAAGGTCTATGAACTTTCAGTATAGGCATAAATAGAAACAACGTTTGTTCAATTCACAAAAGTGAAACACTTGTGTCATACACTAAAGTGGATACTATATTCTTTATTTAGAGGTCATGTACATAATAACGTTTATTGAAGTATACCTCTAAATCTAAAACTAGATTGATCACATTATAACTTTTATATGTCTCTATAGAAATAAAACGACAATAGTTATATTTCCCTTGTAGGTCGACATTTAATCATGGTTAGTCGTCGCACGAATCATTATTATATGTATTGAATACATTGATGAAAACCATAATGGATATCTAATTACCCAAAAATATTTGCATTTAGCAAAATAAATGTCGATCATATAGATATTATGGGTGAAAAATTACACCCAATTTCTAACTCTTTAGAAAACTTTGGGAAGATTCTTTTCTTGTGTCCTACACTGTAAAATAGAATCGTCAAAAGTTGGGTTCGACACCTTGCTTGGGTTTTGACTTTTTACTATTCAAAATAGTCTTGCCTTTTTCCCTTGCCTTGTGTCAAAGTCGAGCCAACCTACTCTTGAACTTTGTCTTAACAATTTAAGAATATAAACATCATTCTTAGTGCTCTCACTCACTTTCATGAATCTCTACTTAGACAAGTATATTAGAATTATTGTGAAGACTATTCTTCATTACATTCATGGTTTTACCTTCAAAAGGATAAACCTTTCATGAAGTGACTACGGTATTTGGTTATTCATGATTTTAAATAAATCAATTAACCTAGTCGTCCCAACTGATTTGGCCTCTTTTGAGGTAAGCCTCGATAAGAAGTATAATGACGACATACCAAAATACAAATATTTTCTTTGGAGCAAAAATGATTGTACCATTGTTATAAGAAGACGTCACTAAAAATCAAAACGTTTTTGATTAAGTGTGACTTATTCAATTACTCTTCATAAGAGACATTTGCAATGGTGAATATGAGGATCAAAAGATAAAATTCATTTTGTCTTTAGCTATGGTGGTATCAACGGAGATTGCAATCAAAATGCTACCGTATAAAATAATGAAAACTCCTTTCCATGATTGAACGGATTTACAAGTTCATAAAAGGATAAAAATATATGTCAATTGCGCGTATAAATAAATCTCAACGGAAAATAAACATTCATTGCCTATATATAATTTACTTGTAAAAAACAATTTTAAACAAGTCACTCATATAATGACCCCTCACGAAATTATATAAGTGATTCCAAGACCCATCTTTAGACAAAAATAGTCATCGCATGCTACCTTTATCTAAAAATGGTAAGTCAATACTTGACTAATTCTACACTTAGAACTCTTGGTTGACGAATTTCAACTAAATCCATCTCCTAGTCCCAAGATAACGCTTATCTCGTTGAGTCCAATCCAATTTTGGTTTGTGATCGCATCACCCTACTTACCCGAGGTAAAAGGGACCCACGAGCGTGGTAGCCCTAATGACCACACGGGTTGTCATAGGTGTTACTAATTGGTAATGCTCAAGCTCAATTTTTAAACATGTGAGAGGTCTTGTCAATTTTGTTATTAATTCCCTATAAGCGAACTAAGTCGGTGAATTGTGAATAACGTTGAATTGACAATCACGGTAAATAAAATGCATGTGTGACGATTTTGGCATGAGCGAAAATAAAGCAAGCAATCAAGCAACAATAAAATTCTAGTATGGCCACCTAGCTAATCAAAATTAACTAGATAGTTACAAATTCGGAAACCAACTCCTTGGTCCCTTGCCTCTTCACTTGGAACACCTTCCAAATTGGCACCGTCTTGAATGAGCCACCGGTCCTTCATAAATAATTCAACAAAAAATTTGTTTTACCAACCAAAAAAAATAAAGCCAAATTCCTATTATACAGTTATAACATAAGAAAATAAAATAATTAAAATTATACAAACCGGCGATACGAGATCGCAATAAAATTACAACCAAACCGTTATTCCCTGACATTACGGGTAATAACGATTAAAAATAACTAGGCCATACTAGGTAAAAAATTTGCATAAATTATTAAATAAATGACATTCATTCATTCAACCATAAATAAAATAAATTGCTGCAAAATTCATGCCAAAAATCGCCCTAAACACATTCATGCTCATTGTAGCTCGATTTTACGGGATTTATTGATTTTTAACCATTAAAAATCAACATCAACATTTAAATCTCATTTAAATTCAAACTAATTAACTAAACTGATTTAGAACTCAAAATTAGTCACTACTAATTTTGTGGTCATTAATTAGATTCGCATTTGGATTTCATTTGGCTAAATATACCGTTTTAATCATAACAATAATGAAATAAAACCAAAATAAAATATAAACATCATAAAATTTGAAACCAAAAATTTTGTACATTCTGTAACAATTCCAGGAACTATAAAAATAAAAAACATTTTCTCAAAAAATTTAAATTAATTTTATGAACAAATAGCTTTGTATTTAATGGTTTTATCAAATAAAAACATTAGATATAGTAAAACAGTGAAACAAATTATGAAACTTCACCAAGAGATTAAATATAATTTGCTGCTCGATGTGAAAAAAATTTAAAGACCATAAAATGGACGTTTCAATTTTTGAACATTATAAGCTCATATTACGATTTTATCGTATAAAAATCATGAACCATGCAATACATAAGTAAAAGTCACGAAATTTTACATACAATATGTAAGACATGCATGTGAGATCATATTAAAATTTCATGGCCAGAATCAACATGAACTATTTTTAGTTAACTTTTAACTCATAAAATGCATGTTAACTCGGTTTAAACGCCAAAAATCAAAATAAATAGCAAATTAATCCCTAAAATCACGAAATTTGACCACAAACATTTTGAGGTCAGTAGGTATACATGCACCAAATTTTTTGTCAGAATCGTATTTTAACTCAAAATCTTTGATTTATTAGTTATCTTATAACTTTAATAAAAATGTCCAAAATGAACATGCATGCTACAAGCTAGCTCTGATACCACATGAAAGTCCATAGACCTTAATTAGACTCCTCTAATTATTTACTAAATTACTTATTAATTTAGTTTATAATGATCTATGTAACATGCATGCAAATATAAAGACATTTATATAAGAGAAGAAATTTCCTCACATTGATATGGAAAATATAAGGGCACAACAAGAACTCCTTCTTGTTGTTCTTGAGCTATAAATATGGATGAACACAAACTATCTCCAAAGTAGAAGATCTCCTCTAAGTTGCACCAAGATTAACCCAAATAATCTACTCCTTATTATTAACTAGATAATAAGATAGATATTATACTACTAATATTATGACTATATTACTACACTAGTAATACTTAGTAAATATTAGTATTTGAGAGTTTTTAGTGAGAGGAAGAATTTTAGAAAGAAGTATGACAATTGAACAAAATCAAGTGGTAATAAAATGAACAACTTTTGTTCATTATTAAGGCCATAAGGCCGGATCCTCATGTCCAAAAAAGGACTATTATTTGTTCAATTTTATCACATGCATTTGAGTGGAGTGTTGTAGAAAAGATGATGATTGTTTTATACTTGTTATGTCACTTTCAATAAGTAACTAAAGAGTAAAAACAAGAACAAAATCATCACCCTTGTAACTACATCTTAACCGGCCATTTAGGCCTAGTTGGATCCATTTTGATTTTTGATATTTGTCTCACAAATACTTATTGATCATATGGTTAATTATCTTGTATAATTAAGTGTTAATTTGATCATATAACATTTATATGACTCAATTAAATAAATAATATGTACTTAACATTTTAAGTAATATTTTACCATTATATCAATATATAATGGGTCCCACAATGCTTAGTTAATTTATTTTACAACTCCTTGTAAATATAATTAACTAATTACCTCTATCTCAAAACCTCAACTAATTTAGTAATTTAACGATTAATTACTAAGTTAAATCTTATTTAATCGTATTAAAATAAGATATAAATTTATTAGTCAATTATCGCATAATTGAAAAATAAACTTAATCGAATTTGAGTTCTTAACTCAATTTCTAACAATTAACTCTCGTACATATCGAATATATGTAATGTACTAATTAACTGTATCGTATACAAATAATTAGTTACTATTTGGATTTCATCCTTTAGGTGTGACCGAAAGGGATCAGTTGATCACCGCCGTCAAACGACAATAACGTCAAACTCTAGTTAGCCAACCGTTATTGATTTACGTTAATCAACTGACTAATCATATATATAGTCAATAATTATCCCAATTATATTCCATAATAAGATTTATTATGTGGCGCACTATTGTGGAGGACACCTACTCCAACACGTTGTTCATCCATGTAAATGACGGACCTGAGAAGGGAATATCTTGGAGTCCATTCGAGATTCTCCAATTGGTAAAGTCAGACTGTCCACGAATGAAAGATGAACCTCCTAACTTGTCAGAATAAAGTTCAATCTGATTAAAACCTCCAATCACATCAACATGAGAAAGGTTAGAAATGACAGAAGAGATTTCGTTCCAAATACTAACACGATCCCTGAACGCAGGGCCACCATAAAAAAAACTATATAAACTTTATATATGACATTATCTATTACACAAGAGAGCCTAAATATTATGAAGTTCTTGTAAACATAAATTATAGGATCTTGATTAAAGTAATAATTACTGAATGGCACTTACGTGATGTAGCCATTAGATCTGATAGTATAATCACTTGAGAAAGATAAAAGAAGAACCCTTATTGCTTTGCCTTCTCCTGCCTTCCTTATTCTCCAATTCACTTTCTTTATGTGTGTTTCTTAATATGAATGAATTAGGTTAAAGCATAAACATGTGTGCTTATATAGAGAGGTGACAGGAGGGGCTTAATAGAATAAGTGGGCTTGATATGTTAATGGCCTGTAAACATTAACCGTAATCCACTTAAACTAGGACTCCTATTAAAAACCCGAAACAATATATTTAACCGTTATTTAATTAAGGTGACTGATATCAGTAATTAGGTCCACATAATAGAGAATTAAATAATAATTCTTACATTCTCCCACTTGGACCATATAACTGATTAAAACATAATGTCACGTTTAATTATAACATAAGGCGCGTAGACGGTTAAATGAACACATAATGGGTTTATCTTAATTAACCTGATTATCCCTGAACAACTGGTTGAGTCATGGCGGAGACACTACTATAAAAGAGAAGTGGTCCTTCCATGTACTACGGACCAATCACTTAGAATAAGCAGTCTGTACAAGGAGCAAACATAATCCCCAAATAATGTCCTTGAGGAAAAGGATCGATTCTGTTAATCGTGCAACAATAATGTATACAATAACAATAATACGATACAGAAAAATTGTTCGGAAATCATCATCATAATAAAACATAAGTCGATTAATCAAAACATAAGTGTCATCATTACAAAGCACTAGTATGATCCAAACATAAACGAAAAGCCTTAATGATTATCCTCCAGACCCATATCAACAGCATGCTTCAAAAATGTCTTTGGAGGTAATCCCTTAGTTAAAGGATCTGCTATATTAACACTAGTGATAATGTGCTCAATTGACACAGTATTTTTCCGAACTTCCTCCTTAACTGACAAGTATTTCATTTCCATGTGCTTTATCCATTTAGAATACTTGTCATTCTTCGAAAAGAAGACAGATGCGGTATTGTCACAATAAATTCTCAACAGCCTTGCAACATAATTCATAATGCTAAGCCCTGAAAGAAAATTCCGCAACCATAAAGCTTGAATAGTAGCCTCAAAGCACGCTACATATTCAACTTCCATAGTGGATGAGGCAATAATTGTTTGTTTAGCACTTTTCCAGGAGATTGCTCCCCCAGCTAAAACAAACACATAACCAAAAGTGCTTTTCCTTGAGTCCACGCATCCACCAAAATCTGAGTCAGCATATCCAATAACCCATTCCAGGATTGGACTGATATCGACCCAACATACCTACTGCATAAACTTATGTCAGGTCTTGTACAGAACTGCGCATGTATTAAGCTTCCAACCAGAGATGCATAAGGAAAGTTTTTCATGGTATTTCGTTCTAGCTCAGTCTTAGGACACATACTTAAGCTGAACTTATCCCCTTTCTGAATATGAACATCATTGGGATTACATTTTACCATGTTAAGTCTTTCTAAAATTTTACTGATATAGGCTTTCTGAGACAAACCTAATGTCCTTTGTGATCTGTCTCGAGATATTTCCACCCCGATCACATAGGACGCCTCTCCCATATCTTTCATCTCAAAGTTGCTTGATAGGAAATCTTTAGTTTGACGTAATAGTCCCAAATCACTGCTTGCAATAAGTATGTCATCGACATATAAGACCAAAAATGCAAACTTACTCCCACTGATCTTCAGGTATATACACTGATCAACAGTGTTTTCTTGAAACCCAAAGGAGGTAATGGTATTATGGAACTTAATATACCATTGTCGAGAAGCTTGCTTAAGTCCATAAATGAACTTCTTTAATATACAGACTTTGTCCTCTTTGCCATCAATAATGAAGCCTTCAGGCTGAGCCATGTAGACTTCTTCTTCCAAACTCCCATTCAAGAATGCCGTTTTCACATCCATTTGATGTAGCTCTAAGTCAAAATGAGCTACAAAAGCTAAAATGATCCGTAATGAATCCTTCTTAGAAACTAGAGAGAAGGTTTCATTATAATCAATGCCTTCTTTCTGATTAAAGCCTTTAGCTACCAGTCTGGCTTTATGTCGTTCAATATTACCCAAGGAGTCGCGCTTGGTCTTAAAGACCCACTTGCAGCCGACAGCCTTATGACCTACTGGTAAATTGACCAACTCCCAGACCTCATTCTTAGCCATAGACTCCATCTCTTCTTTCATGGCATTAATCCATTTATCGGAATCATCACAATTCATAGCTTGTGAAAACGTAACCGGATCATTATCAATACTAATGTCAAATTCACATTGTTGTAGATATACATAGTCATTTGAAGTAGTTGGCTTTCTAGGTCTTGTGGACCTTCTTAATACTATTTCAGGGGCTGTATCAACAACTTCAGTGGCAATGTTATCATTCGGGAGTGGAGGGTCATCAACGTTAGGTTCCACAGTATTGACTGGGTCAACATTATCATTATGTGGAACTTCATCAATTGAAATTGGGGGCAAAGAAGCTGGAATTGCCACCCTAACTTCATTGACTATGACATCCCTTACCTGATCACTCCCACTAACTTCGCCATTCTCAAGGAATTTGGCATTTCCGGTTTCCACAATTCTTGTTTTGTGTGTAGGACAGTAAAACCTATACCCTTTAGACTTTTCTGGATAGCCGATAAAGAACCCACTAATGGTTCTTTGATCGAGTTTCCTTTCATGTGGATTATAAATACGTGCCTCTGCTGGGCATCCCCATACATGCAGATGTTGAAGACTCGGTTTCCACCCTTTCCACAGTTCAAATGGTATCTTTGAAACTGCCTTACTGGGGACCCGATTTCCAACATACACAGCAGTCATAAGGGCATGCATCCACAATTTCATGGGTAAGTTGGTATTACTCATCATTGTCCTCACAGCCTCTAATAGGGTTCGATTACGCCTCTCAGCTACACCATTCATCCATGGAGAACCAGGATTTGTGTACTGAGGGACAATACCCAAACTTTCAAGGAGTTTTGCAAAGGGACCAGGATGTTGTCCTGATTCATCATATTTGCCATAATATTCACCACCTCTATCTGACCTTATTATGATTTTCACTTTCTTTCTCAATTGCCTTTCCACCTCCTTAATGTAAACCTCTAAAGCATTTACTGATTGAGATTTTTCATGCAAAAGGTAAAGATAACAATAACGTGAATAATCATCGATAGATTTGATGAAATATTTCTCTCCGTTCATGGAGGGAACATCAAATGGACCACAAATGTCTGTATGTATAATTTCTAATAACGCAGTGCTTCTTGTGGACCCTTTCTTGGTGTGTTTGGTTTGCTTACCTTTAATGCATTCCACACACGTCCCAAAATCCGTAAAATTAAGAGAAGGTAACATATTATTTTTAACCAATATGTTCATTCTTTCTCTTGAAATATGGGCCAAACGTTTATGCCACAAGAAGGAGGAACTTTCATTAGAGCCTGTATCTAGCCACCATGTATTAGAAGGAATTTCAACATAATTTGATTCGAAACATACTAAAGCCAAAGGCTTACCCTTCTTTTCGAACCAATTCTTACGCTTTATGCAGTCTTGCTGAAAGTGCCCAGGTTTCCTACAGAAAAAGCAACTTTCCTGCTTCTTAATTTCCTTCTTTATGCCAGATGCAGACGTTTTATCAGAAGGGCTTGACTTAATACCCTTTCTGTTTCTAAACTTACCTTTAGATTTCCCGCTTACATGATGCACATGATGTGCCTGGGGTAGACCACCATTCTTACTTGAGGCATCAGCCTCATCTTTCTGTTTGATTCTTGCTGCTTCCTGAACCAGTTTATTGGTCAATTCATTAACACTCCAAATTTCTTTAACGGTGTTGTAATGAAGGTGAAAAACATCAAACTTATCAGGCAGAGAGTTGATTATAAACTGGGCGAGGAACGGATCCTCAACTTTCATGCCCAGTTTTCCCAACTTAGCTGCCAGATTCGTCATGTGCAACACATGTTGCTGTATGGTGGTAACATTCTCATTATACTTAGCTGTGGTAAGTTCAGACACAAGCCTTCTAGCTACCGCTTTATCGGTAGTCTAAAAGCGTTCCTTAATGATTTCCATGTACTTACTGGCTGTAGTACAGCCTGTCTCCGAAATGGAGGACTTAATGTTTGGTGCAGTGGTAAGTCGTAAGAACTTTAAGCAAAGACTGTCAAGTTATTGAGAGAGCTTTGCAACGGTATTGCATTATGAACAATGCTCAGAACATTATGCTTTGAGTTTATCACACAATAGCAATTATGACTAAGACTTGAGACTTAAATGAGTAACTCATAAACATTCATTAAGCAAGTGCAGTATCTGTGGATAACCTACGCATGCTTAATTACATAATCAAGTATACTCTCTTTAATGAGTGTTTCACTTTAATGTCAGGTTACCTGTGGGTAAAACCTTAATACAAGTTATTTTACTCCATTAGATGCTTAGTCGGATATTCACTGCATAATTTGAGTCCACTAAAGTGAACATCAACATAATGTGAATGCCCAAATTTAATTACATTATAAGATCTGATCGCGTACGAGATGAAATCACTGTGGTGAATTTCAACTCGTCATAATGCGAAGGTCTCCTTTAATCGATACATAAGATATAATTAATCTTTAATAAGAATGTATGCTTAGTCGGATATTCACTGCATAATTTGAGTCCACTGTGGTGAACATCAACATAATGTGAATGCCCAATTACATTATGAGATCTGATCGCGTACGAGATGAAATCACTGTGGTGAATTTCAACTCGTCATAATGCGAAGGTCTCCTTTAATCGATACATAAGATATAATTAATCTTCAATAAGAATGTATGCTTAGTCGGATATTCACTGCATAATTTGAGTCCACTGTGGTGAACATCAACATAATGTGAATGCCCAATTACATTATGAGATCTGATCGCGTACGAGATGAAATCACTGTGGTGAATTTCAACTCGTCATAATGCGAAGGTCTCCTTTAAGCATAATAACATAATATTATACGAGCATACAATGAAAACAAACATTAAACATCGAAACTGACCTCGACCGAGTAAGACAACAGCTCGATCGAGTAGAAAATAAACAAAAACATCTCGACCGAGAAAAACTTTAGCTCGATCGAGAATAAGGAAAAACAAGACCCCTCGATCGAGTACATCACTAGCTCGATCGAGTAGAAAAGAAGGACAGTTTAACTCGACCGAGTAAACAATAGCTCGATCGAGCAAAATCAAAAACATAAGGGCTCGATCGAGTGAAACATTAGCTCGATCGAGCAGAATCAAAAACATAAGGGCTCGATCGAGTAAAACATTAGCTCGATCGAGCAACATCATTAATAAACCATCTCGATCGAGTGAAGCATTAGCTCGATCGAGTATGGTATAGATCATACGACATTCATACGCAACAATAATCATAATAAACCATACAAATCGAATTAGGGCAGCGTAAATCATCATCATAAATCATATAATAATCATCATAAATCATATAAAACGAAATAATTCGATAAGGGCAGCGGAAACGATCATGATATAAGGATACGATATCTATCATAAGGGTATACTATCAATTATGAATGAGTATTACAACATCATGATTAAAACATTAAATTCATTCATAAAAACATAATCAAAACATTAATCAGAATTATAACTTTAATCACAATCCTGCTCTGATACCACATGTAAACATAAATTATAGGATCTTGATTAAAGCAATAATTACTGAAAGGTACTTACGTGATGTAGCCATTAGATCTGATAATATAATCACTTGAGAAAGATAAAAGAAGAACCCTTATTGCTTTGCCTTCTCCTGCCTTCCTTATTCTCCAATTCACTTTCTTTATGTGTGTTTCTTAATATGAATGAATTAGGTTAAAACATAAACAGGTGTGCTTATATAGAGAGGTGACAGGAGGGGCTTAATAGAATAAGTGGACCTGATATGTTAATGGCCTGTAAACATTAACCGTAATCCACTTAAACTAGGACTCCTATTAAAAACCCGAAACAATATATTTAATCGTTATTTAATTAAGGTGACTGATATCAGTAGTTAGGTCCACATAATAGAGAATTAAATAATAATTCTTACAGTTCTTGCTTTGATGCAAAATATATACAGAAACAGAGTTATCCCACATCAAAAGAAGACCACCACTACGGCCTACAGAGTCAACTCCACTTAAGTTATCTAATCCTAAGACATTAGTTTTTAAAACAGCCAAATCTACGCTAGACCAAGTTTCATGGAGAAACAAAAGAGATGGATGATATTGGTGGGAAATCCGAGACAAGTATGGAATTGTAGGATCATCCGTTGATCCTACCCCCGTATAATTCCAGCAAAACATCTTCATCGACGACCGAGTGGCGCATTATGGCTCGCCACAAAACCATAATCGAAAGAAGCCGATTAATCGCTGAAACAAAGAGAAGGCGCAGTTAGTAAAAAGAAAGGAAGAGCATTATCTAGTAAAGAAGCACATCGTAGTCTCTTAGTAATCTCTGGGAAGCAAACATGGATTCAGACATGAAGGAATGCCTTATTTTGAGGGAAGAAGCGGGAGACAAATCTAGATCTTTGGGCCACTCATTTGAGAAAGGCTTCACAGATGAGTGACCTAAACTCAGAAGGATTTCAGAATTGGATTCATTACCCACTTGTATATAAAAAAAAAGGATCTTTTGCTGGACTTAAAAGTGGGCCGACTTAAATAGTACAGACCAAGCCATACCTTTCGCTTATACACAAATTTTATCAGACGGCCGCGAGAGTCTCTCGGTAAGGTTAAAGGCCCAGAGACAGAATTGATCATACTTGGCCTAGCATAGGAATCAATTGGTAAACCTCCAGTAAAGGAGCCATTTAGCGTAAGTCCCAAATCAACATCGGCTTCATTCTTCATTCTCTGGGATCGCCATTCTGAAAGCCGTGTGGCTGAACAGGAGACGACCCATTCGCGGCAGAGGCATCAGATTCTTCATGATTAGATGAGGCAACATGAAAAGGGTAAGGACCTCTGACAAAAAGATGGGATTCCAACAAAGTTTCTTTTGATAAATCTTCATGCACTATCAAGTCCGGTGATGGTGTACGAAATATAGGATAAGTCTCGGAGGCGAGTAAAAAGAAAAAATAGGAGAAGATCCACCAGAATCAACAATAACATGCTCGGATCCATAAACACAATTAATATTGGTATTGAGATACTTGAGACGTGATGGTAGGCCATATATTTTGGGGGAGTAAAAACTAGCGGAAGGAGCTCCATGCAGAATATTGAAGCCTTGGGATGTAAGCGCATCCATACGAAGCTTAATACCTTTAGCACCTGCAATCTTGCCAGACTGACAATAATAGACACGATGGCCTATCTTGCCACATGATTTATAGAAACAGAATACACCTTCATATGAGAATGAAATCCAAATATGCTCACGGTCATTTAATGCAAGAAAACAACTTGGAATTAAAGGTTTTGAGAGATCAATAATAATCCACACCCTAACACGAACAAAGTTTCCAGTTGGGAGAAGAGTCGGAAAGAATTCCTACTCGTAGATGTCAGCAGCTACCGAGGTATTCATTAATCGGATAAGAAGACCCTTCTGACCCATATAGGAGCAATATGAAAGAGAATATTATCTGGTATGGTAATAGAGGATGCAGGTCTAAGCAGGAGAAGAAGGCCGTCCATATTGACTGTTTTCCTTTGAAGGAAGTAAGAGTAATCTTCAAATGACGAGAAGATAAACAGAAGATACGGATCCATGAACTGAATCGACATCGTACCATTTAGCTTCCAGTGTAGTAAGATAATTTCATAGAGCAAAGAAAGCTTCGGAAAGCGTTGATCCTGGAAATTCACGACCAAAACCATGGAATGATCAAGGCTTGAAAGATCAATACGTAAGTGAGGTGGGAGTTTGACACATATACCAGCTCTGCCTGGTGAAGGACAATCCGCGGAAGCCATATGTAACTCATGGTAATTTTTATGGGGACTATATTGAGGTTGAGGAGTTGAATATTTAATCATGGTGAGTAGAATTTATTCAGAGTTAAAACCGGAAATCAAATAGGCGTGTCAAACCCAGATCGGATTAACCATGCAAGAGACACTTGGCGGAAGAGAAAGGGATGAGCAGGAGATAAGATGTTGGAGCAAGTTGCAGGCAAGGACAATGGAGGTAGGAGATAAAATTGGAAGAGGAATGGGTAAAGGAGCCGTAATTAACTCCTAAAGGGAGAAAAATCATTCTATTACCTTGCTAGACTGTTGGAATAAATTTGCAATACTTTGTTTACAATCGAATTTGCGATGAAATTTCGTAGCAAAGAATAATTCTCTTAACAATTTCGACACAAAAATTTAGCATGTTGCAAATAAATTTTTTTTATTCCTATCCCACATCGGAAGAGTTTCACTCATTTTTATGTTTTAAGTGTTGTTTCGCATTGATGTTTTAGTTTTTGAATTTGGCTTATAATGACATTTGTGCTAGCGTTTAGATAAAATAATGGAGTTGACTTGAAAAGAAATTGGGTAAAAATAATCATAATAATAATAATAATAATAAAAGTAGTACTAGTAGTAGTAATAATAGATACTCCCTCCATCCACACCAAAGGTAACATTGGGCTTTCACACTTGTTGAGGCGCCTTTTGCAACGTGAGTATCTTTAGTTCCAAACTATTAAAAATTATAATAATTTGATATTCTAAAAGCATTCATGATGATGAATCAAACAAGATCTCGCATGACAAGATTTTCTCTTATATATTAGGAATAATACCAAATATTCTCCACACCCATGAATAGTGCCAAAAGCCCAATGTTATCTTTGGTGTGGATGGGAGGGAGTATGATAATAATAATAACGCAGTTTATTTTCGCAGTACGATTTTTATTCATCATAGTAATTTTTGCACCAAATGTTATAATTTCCATTTCTTTATCCTTCACGAAAAAACATCAAACTAACTCTGTTTGCCTTCTCTCTTTCTTCTCGATAATGTAGATACCTTAAACGTTCTTTAATCTCCTTAGAAATCTTCGATTATGAACGATTATTCAAATGAAGACCAGATATATATTTAGATAATCTCATTCTAAGAATTTAATTGCCTCTTTTTTACAATTTTGTTACTTTTTAATTAAGGTTCATATCTAAATTAATTAAGGGATAATTAGTTTGGTATGGTCGGGTTGACGGTGGTCAACGTTACCGGTGACTGGTTCGATGGTGGTTAGCGTCCAGCTGTGGTTTGACAGTTGTCCGCTACCGACGTGAGAGTTGCGAGGCGGACTGTAGTACGATGGTTAGAGGGGTAGGTCGTGGTGGTGGTGGTTTGGCCGGTCTACCGTTGTTGGTGGTTGGGGTATTTTGTTCTTTTTTAATGTCTGGTATGTTTGTATGCAGTAATGATGTATGTAGCACAGTCATTTCTCAGTTTTTTTTACCCAAATTCTTTCACAACCAAGAATCCAAGATGGTATACATGGCACTTAAGATTAAAAGTCTTTGATTTTTATTTTTTTGTAAATGTATTGTAGAGGGAGAAAATATCAAAGAGATGTTAGAAAGGGAAATTGGAATGAGAAATGAAAAAGGTATAATTATCAACAGTGTATAGAGAAGAGTAAAATTTGTACTACGATAATCATGACCCTAATAATAAATGTAATAAAGGAATAATATAGTATTCCAAACACTAGTAATAATAAGATGATAATAATAATAATAATCATGATCCTGGTGTTTTCCCCCCTTCTATTGCTCGGCCTTTGCGTGGTGTCTCTGTGTTGGGTGGGCCTGTTAGTACTTGCCCTAGTTTTGGCAGTGAGCTTGTGGCGAAGAGAGTGACTAAGACCATCGAGCTTATGGATTTGGTTGCTAGGATTGAGGACCCGCAATGTGAGTTGCCTCTACTTCGAGCTTGTACTGGTATTTCTAAGCTCTACTTTACCCTCCGTACTTGTTCCCCGGGGATCTTTGGGCCTGTCCATCTTCGTTTTGATGCAGCGCTTCGTTCTGGCTTGGAACGTATTGTCACCGCGTCTGGGCTTGGTTTTGGGGATTGGCAGTGACGCCTTGCCACTTTCCCTTTTCATCTTGGTGGGCTCGGTGTTTATGCTGCCGGGGATGTTTTGCACTATGCTTTTTTGGCGTCCTGTTTGCAGTCTGCCGATTTGCAGGCTAAGCTTCTACGGCCTTCTGGTATTGTGGATGCTGGTTCTACTTTCGATGATGCCTTGCGGGTGTTCTCAGAGACTACAGGTTCTGCCTTTTTACGTGATCCTAGTGAAATCGCTGCCCCTAAACTTATGAAGAAACTGGCAGATATATATTTTGCGAGGATTGCTGCAACTGCGGAATCTGTTTTCTCTTTGACACCGCGCCATCTTGCGTTATGGAAGTGTCAGCAGGGTACCCACTCCTCTGATTGGTTGCGTGCGGTCTCTATCTCTGGGTTGGGTCAGACTATGAACGGTAGGACTTACCGTAGTGTGCTTGGGTATCGACTGGGTATTCCGTTATTCGGGGTATCTAGGCCTTGTCCTGCCTGCTCTCGGGTTTTTGCTGATGATATTTTTGGGGACCACGCTGTTTCTTGTACTGTTACGGTGGGGGTTAAGCATCGGCATAACCTCGTTCGTGACACCTTATTTGACATATGTTATAGGGCTAGTATTTCTACGGGCAAGGAGGTTGATATTGGTTTGGTTGACGGGCATGGCAGGTCTCTTCGTCCTGCGGATTTGCTACTTTATTGTGGGACAGAGGGCGTGATATGTGTGTTGATTTGACAGGGTCTTCCCCCTTGACTCAGACTGGGATGTCCGATTTTGTGCCGGGACGGGTTGTCGCTGATGCTGCTCCACGCAAATGTGCTAAGTATGAAGATTTATGCGAGGCTGCTGGTTATGGTTTCCTACCCTTCTCTTTCTCTTCGCTTGGAGAGCTGGGCTCGGATGTTGTTGACTTGCTCAAGAGGATCCAGAAATTCTCGGTATCTCAGGATGTTGGGGCTCGGATGGCCGCTTATATCTTTACTAGGCTTAGTTTTGCTATAGCTAAGGGGGTGGGGGCCCAGATTGTCTTTCGGCTCCCCACCAACTTCTTGTAAACTTTACATTTTATTTTAATGAAAGCTGCGGGCATCTTATAATTAAAAAATAATAATAATAGTGATAATAATAAAACCGACTCTCTCTCTTGTTCTTCTCTCTAATATTCTCTCTGAAAATGCGATCGCGAGTGGTTCACTCAATCCGTCGCCATGCCGAGGGGCCGCCCGCCCAAAATCCAGGCCGCCGTCGCCGCTCGTCCACCCAAATCTTTGGAGTCATCTGCGGAGGATACTAATCAGGTAGAGGTTTCGATGAATCGTACCCCTAGGTCCGCGAGTTTGGGGGATTTCCTTCAACTGGGTATTTCAAAATCGTTGCAATCGCAGGCATCTCAATTGAAGCAGGGCAAGGATTCTTCCCTAACCTCTAGTTCAGGTTTGGTTTCTACATCTCCCTCTTTACCTAAGGAAAGGAGTCCAGAAATTATTGTGGGTCCTAAGGTTACTCCGGTGATAGATGCTCCGGTTAAGCCATCTTTCTCTAAAGTTCTTAAGTCCTCTGGAAAGGGAATGTCCTTAACGTATGTTAAGCCCTCTTTAGATGCAGTTGTTATTGAATCTCAGGATATTGTGGAGGAAATCGATTACTGGAAGTATACGCTTGTTGGTACAGTCATGGGTCGTTGTACTTCTATTGTGGAACTTAATACCCTGGTTGCGAAGCATTGGGGGCGGATCTCTACCCCTGAAATCCTTTATTTCTCTAGGGGTTATTTTTACTTTCGTTTTCTCTCTCAGGAAGACATGAACAGTAGTATTTAATCTGAATCCTGGAATCTTAATGGATTTCCACTTGTGTTTAAACCTTGGTCTCCTACTGTGGCTGCAGAACTAGATGCTGTTACTGTGGTTCCTGTCTGGGTATTATTTCCTAATCTTGATCGTTGTTTTTGGTCAAGTACTGCTCTTAGTAAGGTTGCTAGTTTTGTGGGAAGACCTATTTGTGCTGATGAGACTACTACTAATAAGTCTAAAATTGCTTTTGCTCGTGTTTTGGTGGAAGTTGATATCTCAAAAGAACTCCCCAAATCCATGGCCCTTCAGACACCTTATAGAGGGAGGATTTTGCAGAAAATTGACTATGAGTGGGTGCCTTTTTACTATCAGAATTGTAAAAAGGTAGGTCATACAAAAGAGAAGTGCAGCAGGACTGTTGTGAAGAAGGTTTTTCAGCCTGTTCAGCAGGTAGCTGTGGTCAAACCAGCTGCCTCTATTCAGCTGGATGAGGATGGGTTTGTACCTGTTCAGGCTAAAAGTAAAACTGCCCCTAATATTGAGCCTTTGGTTACTACTCTTGAGAATAAGTTTGCCCTGCTTGATTCTCATAAGAAAGTCTCTGTATCCCTGGGAGTGGATCAAGGAAATGTAGTTGTGGAGCTTGAGCCTGGTGGGTCATCCCCCCCTCACTCACCTCAATGATCATTTCCTCCTGGAATGTGATTGGGATGAATGACCCCCTAAAACAGCAGGAGGTTTTAGACTTCCTGAATGGAAACAAGGTGGGCTGTGGTGCTATTTTGGAGACTCATATAAAAGCTAGATATGCTCAGGCTATTTATAGAAGATCTTTTAAAAACTTCTCTATCATTACTACTTATGGCTCTCATTATGATGGGAGAATTTGGATTTTATGGAACCCCTCTTCTGTTCATTTTCAGCTTCTTGAAGATGATGCTCAGTATGCCCACTATATTATTACTAATATCCTTACTCAGAAGTGCTTTTTGATTACGTTTATCTATGCCTATAACAGAGCAGTTGATAGGCTTGCTCTTTGGGACAAGCTTATCTCATTTGCTATGGGTCATCAGATTCCTTGGGTTTGTCTTGGGGATTTCAATGTCTCCCTCTCTGCTGATGAGAGACTAGGCTCTCAAATTCATGATAGGGAGATACAGGAATTCAGGGATTGTTTGTCTGCTTGCAACCTCACTGACCATCCTTTTACTGGTGGTATGCGTACTTGGCACAATACCCAGATTCAGTCCCCTAAATGGTCTAAACTTGATAGGGTACTGGTAAATTCTGCCTGGTATTCTTACTTCTCTCAGTCTACTGTGGCTTTTCTTACTCAAGGTATCTCTGATCATTCTCCTGCTATTTTGAATGTGGATCCTCCTTCTGCTTTTTTTCCCGGGCCTTTTAGATTTCTTAATTGCTGGGCTCTTTCACCTGACTTCTTTACTAGGGTTACTCAGGGATGTCACTCTGGTTTTAGTGGAGGTAGAATTTTCTCCCTGTTTTGCAAATTAAGAGCCACAAAGCATCATCTCAAATCTCTTCATCAGGCTGAATTTTCTGGTCTCACTGCTAGAGTTAAGTTGGCTAAGGAGAATCTGTCTTCCTGCCAGCTTCTTTTGCAATCCTCTCCTCTGTGCACCCTCCTTCTTCAGTAGGAGAAGGATTGTCTTCAGGTTTTTTCTAAGCTTAAAAAGGCTGAAACCAAAGTGTTAGCTCAGCAAGCCAAAGTTCAACACTTGAAGCTTAGTGATTCTAATACTAAATATTTCTATGCTCATATTAAAGCTAGGAAAGTTAGAAATTCTATTGGTGTTATTGAGGATATGAATGGTCATGTATGTCAGGGTCATTCTGCTGTTGCTAATGCTTTTGTTTGTTATTATAGAGATCTCTTAGGGTCTGGCACTCCTGTTATTCCTCTGCCCGGGGAGTTGTTTATATCTAACTGTCTCTCCTCTGATCACAGCTTGGAGGTTCCTGTTACTATTGGGGAAATTGAGAATGCTCTCTTTGCTATTGATAAAAACAGAAGCCCAGGTATTGATGGTTATTCCTCTGGTTTTTTGAAATCCTCTTGGTCTATCACTGGGGCTGCTTTTAAGGATGCTGTTATGGAGTTCTTTGCTAAGGGTTCTATGCCTTGTGCTGCTAACTCCACTCTTATTTCTCTTATCCCTAAAGGGGATTCTCCTAAGGTTGTTTCTGATTTCAGGCCCATGTCATGTTGCACTGTCTTTACAAAACTGTTAGCAAGATCTTAGCTAACAGAATGAAGTCTGTCCTGGGGAATATTGTTGGTCTTGAGCAGGCAGCATTCATTGAGGGTAGAGATTTATTTGATAATTCCATGCTTGCCCATGTGATGGTTTCCAAATATAACAGAAGTCTGTTAACTCCCAGGTGTACTCTCAAGATTGACATTAGAAAAGCCTTTGATTCTGTCAATTGAGACTTCCTGGCTGATTGCTTAAGGCTCTTTGGTTTCCCTCCTCTTTTCAGAAAGTGGTTTCTTGCTTGTGTTACTTCTTCTCACTTTTCCCTTAATATCAATGGGTCTATTGAAGGGTTCTTTCCAGGTAAGAGGGGACTCACACAAGGAGATCCCTTATCTTCTTATCTCTTTGCTCTTTGTATGGAGGTTCTGTCTCGTCTTTTGAGGAGGCTGCCTGAATATCCTAGATTTTCTTATCATCCTAAGTGTGTACAGAGTAATCTTACGCATCTTGTTTTTGCTGATGACCTTTTGGTGTTTACCCGTGGGGATCTTCCTTCTGTTCAGGCTGTAAATGATTGCTTGAGTTTATTTGCTGGAAACTCTGGACTTACTGCTAATCCCATGAAGTCTAGTCTTTATTTTGGTGGTGTCTCTCCTCAGTTAAAATTGCTTATATTCTCATCTACAGGTTATACCGAAGGTAGTTTCCCTGTGAGATATCTGGGTATTCCCCTCTTTTGTTCTCGTTTAACTCAGCCTATGTTCTCTCCCCTTCTGGATAAGATAAGAGGTAAGATCAATCATTGGGCTAATCATCATCTCACATATTATGGTAAGGCTCAACTCATCAACACTGTTTTGTTTGGCTTATGGAATTTCTGGGGTTCTAGTATCCTCCTTCCTAAAGGTATTGTTAAGAAAATTAACAAAATTTGTAAGGATTTTTTGTGGGGCTCTACTCAAGGCAATCATAGGTATGTTTTCAAGAGCTGGACTAGCCTTTGTCAGCCTAGAGAGGAAGGTGGTATTGATATTAAGGAGGTTCTTAGTTGGAACAAAACGCTTATGCTATCCTGGGTCAAGAAGTTGGCTATTAATTCTGATACTATTTGGGTTAAGTGGGTGAATGCCTATATCCTGAAGGGTTCATCCATTTGGGATTTTCAGCTCACTTCTGCTCATTCTTGGTTTATGAGTAGTATTATTCATTGTCGTGATTTGCTTGTTCAGTACCTAGGGAAGCCCTCAGATGCTAGTCTCTTTCTTTTGGAGGATAATTATAGGTCTCAATTCTATGATCTTATCCGTCCTATAGGAGCCTTCTTTTATCAGCATCGCACCATTAGGGACTCTAGTTGCTATCCTAAGCATTGTGTGATTGGACTTATGGCTACTCAAAACTGTCTTCCCACTATTGATAATCTTTGCTATCGTGGAATTATCTTAGTTGATAGATGTGTTTTATGTGAGCAGAGCATGGAGACATGTGAACATCTCTTCTTTGATTGTTCCTATTCCGCTTCTGTCTGGCAGACTACGTCTTGTTGGATAAATGCTACTAGCGCTACTCGGCTTTCTCAGATTTTCAGATGGTTCCAGAGTCATAACCGTGGCAAGAGTTGGATAAAGAAGCAGCGTAGATGTGCTTTGATGTGTACTATCTATCTTCTTTGGTCTGAAAGGAATAGACGTATATTCAATGGCTCCTCTCGCACTATTAAAGCCCTAGCTTGGAAGATTAAATATTTAGTATTACTTAGAAATCCATGTAATGTTTAATTCTTGTATGGTTTCTTTGTTTGGTTTTGAGGTAGTCTCATTGACTCCCTTGTAGGATTTGTAGGATCTTGTATTCCACTCTTTTGATTTATGATAAGATCCTGATTTTCTGAAGAAAAAAAAAACAAAAAAAAA
>JAIUZE010046565.1:0-137809 GCA_022085475.1 Heliosperma pusillum
AATGACGTTCGGGATTAAAACGTAAAAGTTATTCTTTAATTCCGAATAAATTCCAAATAATTATATTAAATTATCATAAATTCAAATAAATCTTAATAAAAATAAATTAAATTTATTATTTTTCAAATATAATTTCGGTCTTTAAAATTACGAGGCGAGTCGGGAAAAGTCAACGAAAGTCAAAGTTGACTAAAAAGTCAAGAAAAGTCAATGATGACTTAAAAGTCAAGAAAAGTAAATGACGACTAAAAAGTCAAGAAAAGTCAATGACGACTTTTAAAAAGTCAAGAAAAAGTCAAAGACGACTTAAAAGTCAAGAAAAGTCAAAGATGACTAAAAACGGTCTTTTCATGAAATCTCTCAGAAATTCCAAATACGAACGCGGAATTTCAAAATACGACTCGGAACAAAAATTTCCATTTTAAAACCTTAAGTCTGCTGAAAAGTGTTAGTAAATATTTTTACTAGAAAAATTGGGTACTTTTCGGGTTGTTACAATATGAATGTAATAAGCAATTCATGAAATCTCCATTATCTCATTATGTATGTCTCATAACGAAAGTTTTAAATAGTAGTTTGCGCTTATTAATCGTAATTTTTTATTTATCTAATAGAGGATGGTGATTAGACATTAATGGGTCAGAATAAAAGTCAAAGTACGGTTATGTGATAAGGATAAACTTAGTGTCGGTTGAAGAGGTCATCATGGATAAATAAGAATGAAATCGAGGTACAATGCAGACAAAAAAAAAAGAGGGGTATAACATAGAAAATTAAAAATTTCAATGGCACATCGTACCGAAGAATATGCCGCGTTTATATTACTAGTTAAATAACCATAATATTTGATATATTATCTGAACTTTTAGTTATGAACTAACTAGTATTTTGATAAACTTAGAGAAGGTGAATACTTTATTTGACTTGAGAAACTTTAATTCATGCTCTTACACTATGAATCGTAGGCTCTATTTATGTTCTGCAAGTCTCATTGAAGACTGGTTTGATGAAGACAGGTTGGGTTGTCTCGCACAAAGAGTTAAGTGGAACCCACTTACCCTTCCACCTGTCTTATTGTGAGATTCAACCCGACCCGTTTTCATTGAAGATGGATATGCCCGTCTTTAGTGAGAGTTTGTGATTTATTCTACCTATGGGAACGTTCTAAATTATGACATCAGTACTAGTACAATGAACCCAACTTTATTATATTCACTTTGTTCCTTATGGAATTCGACCTTCAAATGTGCAACAATTCTCATTTATTTGGGATGTAAAATATAACTCAACGATCTCGCGACCTCCCAATGTGTATTATAACATTCAAAATTGGGCTTCATATCACCCAGATGATTGTACTAAAATTGAGGTTATAAACACCGTCGTACGTGATTTATGTTGGATATGCTACCTGCAGCAGAGCATTGCTACGATTAAAAAGATGCGTATATTTTATGATTTGAAAGTTGTAGAAAATAGATGGTAAATATTGATCTGTTGTAAAACATTGTATGTCCCATGGCCATTTCTTTAGAAGATAGATGGTAACTATCAAATGTTGTATTAATATAATCTGGGTGCTATATATAGAGGGGTCATTATACCATATATACATAAATGTGATGAAGGTTTCGTCGTCAAAACAAACATCAAAAATAACCCAAAATAAGTAGTATAAAGGGGTCGAATCCACGAGGATGGAGGGGGTCAACTACTAGTTCGATCGCGTCCTATTCTAGCCTAATAAATGTTGGATTGGAAAGTTAACTAAAAACTAGGAAACGCAAGTAATCGCTAAATAATAATGATGAAAACAATTAAGGGAAAGACTAAGGTGAAGGGTTCACCTTAGGGGGATTAATGGGCTAGTCGGGTAATTAGCAAATGGGTAACAAATTCGAGTAAAATCAATTGCTAATGTCTCAACAATCGATAATCATAAAAAAAGCCATCGCATTTGTCTCAAATCACCCATATAAACACTTTGTCTAACCATCTCTACCACCGTCGCTTAAGAGATAATCAAACCATGCTTGATAAAATGGGCAACTTTCGTTCACACATTTCATCAAACACTTTGTGTGCATATGAGTAATACCCAAATAATCACCACAAATCTACTAATTACCCCACATAATCCTCCCTTAGGCTCCCCCTAAACCCTAGAAGGGAATCTACTCACACATAGTAAGGGAAATCAAACAACTAGAGACAAGGAGTAGTGGAATAAACATAGTGCTAAGGAGATGAATAATAATAACAATCAAATGATAAACAATAAACTAGAAATGAAATTAAATTGCATAAATAACAAAAAGATGAGAAATTTAATACCAACAAGCTTGTATTAATGAAGGCGGGAGAATGTCTTCACCCTTAAAATCCTCAATACAAACCCAAAACTGAAATGAAAGACTAGATCTAACAACTTGAAATGAGAAACTAAGCTTGATTAGGGAATGATTAGGAAAGTAATTAGGGACTAATTTAGGTTACAAATTATCTAGGGTTTTGTGCTAAGAGGAATGGAAAAACTGCTTACAAAATAATAGGGGGAGGGTATATATAGGTATCTCGAAATTAAGGAAGAAATTAGAAGAGAAGGCGAATTTTGCGATGTTGTATTCCTGGCGGTCGACCGGCCGCCGGTCGCTTGACCGGCCTGGAGCACATCAGTAACTCCCATCTTCTCGCCTTCAAAATTCTTCAAAATTCTTCTAAGTATGGAAATGTTGGTCCTGGCCGGTCCACCGGCCGCCGGTCTCCGATCGGCCTGGAGAACGAATCACGCCCAAATGAACCTACTGTTGTTGCACAGGCCGGGTAGGTGACCGGCCGCCGGCCGACCGGCCGGCACTACCTGGGCCTTTTCTTCCTTTTCTCTTCTTCTTTCATTTGTGGAGTTGTGGTCTAGGCCGGTGCGCCGGCCGCCGGTCAGAGGACCGGCCAGCACCACCTGAATACTCATTTCTTCATTCTTCTTCTCATCTTCAAATCCCGACTCATGCAAGACCTTTATGCTTCGATTTCTTCATTTCCGCCTTAATTCCTACAAATTAAGATCGACATTCATAGTACGGGAAATCGGGGAGCAAAATGCAATTAAGGGCACGCAAATCCGTGTAAACGGACCAAAATGGGGACGAAAATGAGGGAAAAATGTGACTAATTAAATGCTTATCAAAATTCCCCACACTTAAGACTTACTCGTCCTCGAGTAAGTAAACAAAATTCGAGACCCATAAGTACCCTTATTCAACACTACACTAATACTAAGGCTACAACCTAAACTACTAATAATATCCGACGGTAGGCAATTAACGGGCCTCCTCCGTCCCTTCAACTCACAACGAGATACTCATGAGGTAGAGTACCTCCTTGCAAGGCAAGTAGGGGCTTGCTCAAAATCGCGACGCATCCAAATGAAAAACACGTAAGAACACGACAAAGATGCATCTAACAAAAGAAAAATCACATGCCTCATCCATGTGACGGAAATATCTAAAAGGAAAACCGTTTAAATAATGCATGATCCTTGTAAGCCACTAATATCATAAAGCATGGAAAAATATTCGCCTCCTAGCGGTGCAAGTCTAATGAAAATTTCGAACCCCGTCTACTATTTGCTTGGCCAAAAGCGATAAAATGGAAGATGGAAATGAAATCCTCGTGACGTTATTAAGCACAATAGCATATGGAATTCACGTTTCTCAAATAAATGAGACACAAGGGTCGTCCCGTCTCACTATGCAACTTTAAAGGCAAATGATTCAAGAAGGATAAAAGGAAAATGAGATTTGAGTCTAAGTGCTTGCAAAACTTTTCATTTCAACACTTTGCTTTCTTTTTCTTTTTCTTTCTTTTTGATTTGCATTTTGGTTTGCAATTTTTGGCATGAAAGCACACGGTTTCCGTCAAGGACATGCGGTCGGAACCAACAATAGGGGTATCCCCACCGTAGTGGCATCGAAAGGGAACCTAGATAAGGGTCCACTAGAATCCCT
This sequence comes from Heliosperma pusillum, assembly GCA_022085475.1. Lineage (NCBI taxonomy): Eukaryota > Viridiplantae > Streptophyta > Magnoliopsida > Caryophyllales > Caryophyllaceae > Heliosperma > Heliosperma pusillum. The sequence continues at coordinate 4,005 of JAIUZE010046565.1, forward strand.
AGAAGTTCCGTTTTGCATTTCCTCGACGAAAACAAGAAAAGATGATAATTGACTCAATATTTTCAGCTTGTTTGATTTGTTTCCTTTGTTGAGCAAAAGTGAAAGAACAATGAATCATGGTTGGTTGCATAGCAAGAACGGTCACCTAAGAATCCTTTCTACCATCGGAATATTCACATCAATTGAGGTTGTCGAGGTGGAATAAGCGCAAACTCGTGACTCGGCATTAGTAGACGGGTTAAAACTCACTAAAAATGCACAACCCAGGGCGTCTAAAATTCCACGATTAAGATGAACACTTTATGAATAAAAAAGTAGCAAAAAGGGATTATGCACATTCAACAAGTTTTCCAAAAAGACAATTATTAAAACATTTTTCTAAATGCAACTATATGCCATGATGCAATCTAGCATATATACAACTTAAATGCACATGCTCTAACCGACTATATGACACATAAGCTAATGCTATCTCCTAACAGCACACAAGTGGCACACACGCCAATCAACAAAATTCACACCATCGTCATCAACACATCCCGTCCTCAAGTAAGAAGGAAAGGAGATAAGGGAGAAGAGAAATAGGAAAGATCTCACCAAAGCGTCTTCATTTTCCCTTTTTCGTGCCTCTTATGATGTGGGGCGCACCTATGGATGGAGATAAAAAGAAACACACGGCAATATATACAAAATAAACTATATACAAACTAATCTAAACATATATTTTTTTGGAAAATTTTCAAATTTTTCGATTTTTAGGCATTTTTCAACTTTTTTCAAAAATCAACGATATATACAAAAGAAATAAATCCTCCCCACACTTAAGTCTTACTCGTCCCCGAGTAAGTGACTCAAATATGAAAGGAAAAAAAGGAAAACAAAACAAATTTTTGGGTTTTTCAATTTTTTTTGGGAATTCCCTCCCCACACTTAGTATTTACATGGTGTGAGGGGTGAATTCAAAACAAATAACATGTTTTTGGGTTTTTAAATATTTTGAAAAATAAAACTTGTTTTTGGGGTTTTTTGATTTTTGTTGAGTAATCACAATATGAACAATATATACAAGAGGGTTAGCTCTAAGTAAATGCAAACTACACTATATGCTAATCAAGAGTCTCGCTGCAGTGGTAAGGTGCATAAATGCAAGCCCCTCATGGGGGTACCTCCCGCAGGAAAGTCTAGTGTGCCATATCGGAGTCTCGTCGTGGCGGTAAAATGCATAAATGCACGCCCCTCATGGGGGTACCAACCACGGGAAAGTCTAAAAATGACACCAAACAAAATGCAACTATGCTATATGGATGGAAGGCTAACATGTGACGATATGTTACAAAATTAAATTCTAATGCAAGCTTAAATGGATGCAACTAAATGGATAATTAAACTAAGATATAATACAAGTATCTAAATGCATGCAAAAATATAAACATGATGAAGATTTGGATTAAAAGGGATCATACTCATGGGTTTCCGGCCTCAGGAGTATCCAGTGAAATCAGAGGATGTAGTATCAAATTGGCCATGACTGGCCTCTGCAAAAGACGCATCTACATCCCTGGCTCCCGAACCAGAGCCGCCACCCTCCACAATCTCGAACCGGGGACCCATCCTGTCAAACCACTCGGCATTATGAGCTGCAGTCTCTGGGTCCACCTCCTCCTCATCAACTTCCGGCTGAGCAAAAACCGGCGCAGAAGAATAGTAGTCTGGCTGAACATTGAAATCTCCGAACACCCTAGAACCCTGGTCATACCCGCCCTCTGGCCACATGAAATAGGACGGATGTGGGCCAACTGGCTCCCTATACCCCTCCCTACACCAATTATCGTAAGAAGGGTATTGGCCAAGAGCCAAGTCATAATACATCCTATCCATCCTCTGCGACAAAAGAGCTCTATCCCGAGCTTCCTCCTCTCGCCACTTAGCTGCCGCCTCTCTTTCCCTAGCCGGCGCCTTTCTCTCCGTAGCTGCTGCCTCGGAGGCCAAAGTCATATCGGCCATGAACTGGATCAAGGAAGGATCCAAAGGTGGGTAACTAGGAGTGGTGGAAGTGGATGCCTCGGGTTGGGATGAATTAGGCCAAGGACGCCACTGCTGTTGATGATAAAAGGGGTTCATATAAGGCAAGGAAGTGGAAGTGGGGCCCTGCTGCTCTCTCCTATATGTAGTGACGGGGGCAGTAGGATCTCGCCTAAATGCGGTAATTGGAGCTAGTTGATCTTCCGGGGTTTCTTCAGGTGGTGGTGGAGGGTTCTCCTCCTCTAGGGGGAGAAGATATTGCGCGCTATCAGGAACCCCTTTCATAGCCGCACTATTCGGGAGGGTAATAGAATTGACCCCTCAAATCCTCCAATACGTCTTCCCGTCCTCAAATCTCTTCACTACCCACTCAAGCTTCTTTGAAATGTAATCCTCCGTCAACAAGGAGCATCCCCCCAAACACCTCAAATTTCGCTCATCTAGAGCATCTCTACAAAGGGCATGGGCAATCTTGGTAACAATCCCCCCTATATGGATACCGGTCGGGCTAAATGGGTCATTGGAAATTTTCTGAAAGTGAAGAGCGACATGGTGACCAATGTTGACTCCAAGTTTATTTGGCTTTTGGAACAAGTAAGCCGCCAAAATCGAGAGCTCATCGGCCCTAAAATTATGACACTCCTCTCTCCCAAACAACGTCCAACCCATAAAACGATGCCAAAACCTAATAGGGGCATTGTGGCAAGCATTTGCCGGCCTCTTAGACCCCTTCGCAAATTCCAATCCCGATATAGCAGTCCACACATCATTCACATTAAAGGTTTCGGGGACTTTATAAGTCTTATGAAATTTAACCCCCAAAACCTTACAAAATTTTTCAATGGGAATGCTAAAGGCAATATTCAAGAGGCGAAAAGAGACCATTTTTACCATACCCGTGTTCCTATCTTTTTCATGACTAAAGGAACTTAAGAACTCCCATGTAAGACGGGGGTAACTACGGAAGTGTTGACCGTAAAGTTCCCCCATACCCAAACCCTTTAAAAGCTCAAGGGTGACCGTATCAAGACCGAAGTTTCGCATAGTATTCCGACAAATGAAACGAGAGTGGGGGAGGTTTCTACGTTTTAAACATTGAAACTTACCTCTCGCAATTTCGCTTACGAAGACGATATCGGGAAAATCGTCATCCGGACCCATACCCGCCATAACTTGCTGAAGTCTAGCTTCCAACTCCGCCTCAAGCTGAGCCCTTGTTCTTTTCCTTGGTGGTTGTTGAGCCATGGTGATTTTTCGAGTAGTCAATTGAAAGAGGGAAAAAATTAGGGAAAAGTTGGGGTTTTTGAAGAGGGGGATGATTTTAGGTGATGTAGTGGGTTAATTGATGGGTTGATTGTGGGATTGGGTGAATTTTGTGGTAATTTGTGTGAGTTTTTGTGGAGTTTGGGAATTTTTGTGGGGTTTGTTGAAGGTAGAAAGAAGAAGAATGGAGAAGAAACCAAGAAGAATGAGGAAAAGAATGAGGCTCACGAAATGTTTTAAGTCTCGGGTTGGGTTCTGGGCCGGTCTGGGCACCATCCGCCGGTCCACCGGCCTGGAACTCAAGTCAAATTTTTCGACTTTTTGGTTTTTGAGAAAATCTCGTGTTCAGGTGCTCCTGGCCGGTCGGCACACCGGCCGCCGGCTGCCCGGCCAGGAACACAACTCAAAAATTCAAACCTCCAAAAATTCAGTCATAAGGTGCTCTGGGCCGGTTGTCAGACCGGCCGCCGGTCCACCGACCTAGAACGCAGCTCGAAAAACTTCAAAAATCAACTTCCTATGATAAAGTGATCCAGGCCGGTTGGCACACCGGCTGCCGGTCGACCGGCCTGGAATACCTGCTACTTATTTCACCTTCTTCAAAAGCTTGCTACTGGAGTGCTCTGGGCCGGTCGGCACACCGGCTGCCGGTCCACCGGCCTGGAGCACTTCTACTCTTCTTCACCTCGCCTTCAAATTCACAACAAATTCCCAAAGAAACCCAAGTCACCAACAATATCTACCCAACCAACATATTCCCAAAGACGCGGTTTCGATCCAAACCCGACTACAAATGTTTCAAACCTACCTAAAACTTCCTCCTAAAGACGAATTACCCGAGTATACAATACCAAATCTTCACAACTACTCCTAATATGCATGCTATATACAAAAAATTGGTGGTTGTTGAGGGACTCCACCAAACCCATCAATTCACAAGAGTTTACAAACAAGACTCCTCCTCGGGAAGTGGATCCCCAAGGAAGAGTACTTCCACCGTTCCTTTTTCATCTCCATCAAAATATCTTTTCACTCGATGCCCATTGACTTTGAAATTACCACCTTCTTCGCTCCAAAGTTCAAAAGCTCCATGTGGTGAAATGTCGATAACTTTGAAAGGACCCGACCATCTCGAGCGTAGCTTCCCCGGAAACAACTTGAATCTAGAATTATAGAGTAAGACTTGATCACCCACTTTTACATCTTTATCAACCAATTTGGCGTCATGCCATTTCTTTGTTTGCTCCTTGTAAATCTTTGAGCTCTCGTAGGCATCAAGTCTTAGTTCTTCAAGCTCACTCATTTGGAGAAAACGTAGCTCTCCGGCCATATCAATGTCAAAGTTCATTTCCTTCAAGGCCCACCATGACTTGTGCTCCAACTCGATTGGCAAGTGACAAGCTTTGCCATAGACAAGCTTGTAGGGAGTTGTGCCGAGGGGAGTTTTGAAGGCGGTGCGAAGGGCCCATAGAACATCCGGAAGCTTTTGAGACCAATAATCCTTTCTACCTTTGCTAGTGGTCTTCTCCAAGATGGCTTTTATTTGACGGTTTGAGACCTCTACTTGCCCACTAGTTTGAGGGTGGTAGGCAAGAGCGGTCTTATGAGTGACACCATGGGAAGAAAGCAAGATCTTGAAAGTGCTCTTCCTAAAGTGCGAAACTCCGTCGCTAATCACCACCCTAGGGGTCCCAAATCTCGGAAAGATAGTGTTTTTGAAGAGCTTGATAACAACCTTAGCATCATTTGTTGGGGTGGCAACGGCTTCAATCCACTTGGACACATAGTCCACCGCTACCAAAATGTACTCATTCCCACAAGAGTTGGGGAATGGTCCCATGAAATCAACTCCCCAACAATCAAAAAGCTCAATCTCAAGAATGTTTTGAAGGGGCATCTCATTTCTTTGACTTATATTCCCCGTTCGTTGACATCGATCACAAGATTTGACAAAGTAGTGGATATCCTTGAACATAGATGGCCAAAAGAAACCACCTTGTAACACCTTTGCAATGGTGCGAGATGTACCAAGGTGGCCCCCATAGGCCGAGTTGTGAATTCTATCGACTATCTCCATGCCTTCTTCTCTAGGAACACATCTTCGAAACATGCCATCACCACACTTGCGAAAAAGATGTGGGTCATTCCAAAAATAGCGTTTTGAGTCATGCTTCAACTTCCTTCTAGCTCTAGCATCCAACTCTTCCGGAATAAACCCGCTCACAATCAAATTTGCCAAGTCCGCAAACCATGGTGATTTACCACCTATCATCATCAAACTATCTTCTCTCAACCACTCATTGATCGGGCCACTCTCATCCTTCAACCCATGATCTTCGGTAGTCAATCTAGATAGGTGGTCGGCAACAACATTCTCCGACCCCGCCTTGTCTTTAATTTCCAAGTCAAACTCTTGAAGTAAAAGAACCCACCTCAAGAGCCTTGGCTTTGCATCCTTTTTCACTAACAATTGTCTCAAAGCGGAGTGATCCGAGTATACCACAACCTTAGAACCAACAAAGTATTGCCGGAACTTTTCCACGGCATGAACAATGGCTAGCATTTCCTTTTCCGTCGTAGAGTAGTTGACTTGGGCTTGATCAAGAGTTTTGCTTGTGTAGTAGATTACATGGTGCTTCTTGTCCACAACTTGGCCAAGCACCGCCCCGACCGCATAATCGGAGGCGTCGCACATAACTTCGAAGGGAAGGCTCCAATCCGGTGATCGGATTATGGGAGCCGTCACAAGAGCCTCCTTTAACCTACAAAAAGCACTCAAGCAAAATTCATCAAATACAAATGGTGTGTCTTTGAGAAGAAGAGAAGTTAAAGGCTTGGCTATTTTAGAAAAGTCTTTGATGAAACGTCGGTAAAAGCCCGCATGGCCTAGAAAGCTTCTCACTCCCTTCACATTTGTAGGGGGTGACAAGTTTTCTATTACCGAAACCTTAGCCATATCAACTTCTATGCCTCTCTTAGACACGATGTGACCAAGCACAACCCCCTCCTCCACCATAAAGTGGCATTTCTCCCAATTGAGGACGAGGTTGTGCTCCTCACATCTTTGCAAAACATGAGACAAATTCAATAGCCCAAGATCAAATGAGTCTCCATGGACACTAAAGTCGTCCATGAAGACCTCCATACTCTTCTCAAGAAAATCGGCAAAAATTGCCGTCATACATCTTTGGAACGTCCCCGGAGCATTACAAAGCCCAAAGGGCATCCTCTTATAAGCATAAACTCCTATGGGACAAGTGAATGTGGTTTTCTCTTGGTCTTCCGGGTGTATGGGGATTTGGAAAAACCCGGAATAACCATCTAGAAATGAATAGTAAGAATGCCTCGCCAACCTTTCAAGCATTTGGACAATAAAGGGGATGGGGTAGTGGTCTTTGAGGGTGGCGGCATTTAATTTGCGATAGTCAATGCACATCCGCCACCCGGTCACGGGTCTAGAAGCTAAGAGAGTCCCATCCTCTTGTTCCACCATAGTTACCCCTCCTTTCTTGGGCACTACATGGACGGGGCTCACCCAAGAACTATCGGTTATTTGGTAGATAATCCCGGCCTCTAGCAACTTCATCACCTCACTTTTCACCACTTCCGCCATCTTAGGGTTTAACCTACGTAGCCCATCTACCTTAGGTTTGCTACCCTCCTCCAACACAATCCTATGCATGCAAAGATTAGGACTTAAACCTTTGATATCATCAATGCTATAGCCAAGTGAGCCCCTATGAATTTTCAAGATTTTCAAAAGTTCAAGTTCTTGGCCCTCACTCAAATTAGCATTAATGATAACGGGATAAGTCTCTCCCTCACCTAAAAAAGAGTACTTAAGTGAGGGAGGTAAGGGTTTTAGTTGTACCTTTGCAGGGAGAAGGCCCTCCACCTTCTTCAAGAGTTCATCATCTACCTCATGGTCATCTCCCATCTCCTCATCATGGAGTGCCACTTGTAGAGCTTCTTCTTCACATTTTTCTTCTTCATGCACCTTCTCAACCACTTCTTCAATGACTTCCACCCACTACAAAACGAACGCGGGAAACTGACGGACAAAATCCGTCAGTAACCGAGAAAATCCGTCAGTAATTTAGACTACTGACGGAAATTCCGTCAGTACCCCGCGTCACTTCAATTGGTAACGAAAAAACGGCTTCTGACGGATTTTCCGTCAGTATTTGAAACTACTGACGACTTACTGACGGACGGTTCGTCAGGCAATTCAATTGAAAAGTCAACAGAATATTGACTTTACTGACGGAAACTGACGGAATTTCCGTCAGAAAAGTCAAGATTGACTTGAGGTACTGACGGAAATTCCGTCAGTACGTCCAGTCAATCTTGACTATTCTGACGGATTTTCCGTCAGTTTTCTCAAGTCAATTTTGACTTTCCTGACGGAATTTCCGTCAGTAAGTAAAAGAGTAGTGGCTGGATACAGCAGCCTGCTGTCCAGCCACAATGCGTTTTTTTGCATTGTTTTAAACGTTGAAAATTTCAACAAAACCTGCAATACAGAAAATACATACGTTCACCGCAAAGCGGTAATTCATACTCACATCGACCGCACGATCGGAAATCAACAAAAGGCGATAAAAATAAAGGTGGAGACCGATAGAAATTGGAAAAAGAATTCATTACATAAAATCAAAAAACAAATTCATACAACTTGGGAATTTACAAGCTTACAAATTCAACTGTTCCTAACTTAGGTAAATTAAACATTACTAACCTAAGGGGGTAACGGGAGGTGCTCCAAAACCGTGCCCGTCGTCCGCGTTGTCATCTCTTGGACGTGGAGGAGGGAAGTTGTTGCACAAGTCCGGGGGAAGATATCTCATCATAGCCGCTTGCAAGGCAGCCATTTGCGCGGCTTGGTGATCCATTTGTTGTTGATTGGCCCGTACTTGTGCTTCAAGGGCAAGTCGGGCGGCTCTCTCATGTTCTCGTTCATTCGCAAGTGCATTCAATTGTTCCTTCATTTGAGTATTCTGAGTTGCGAATTGGGTGTAATCTGTAGGATTGTAGGAGAAAGAAGCGCGTGCACTTTTGTTGCATGGTGGATCATACCACACTTGTTTCCCCTTGTCTCCTACCCCGAAGAGCCTTAACTTCTTATCGAATCCGTCAACCGCTTTATAATATGCACGGAATTCGTCTGGGGTCTCGCCAGTTGGCGTTTGCTGACTCATCTCCTCGGTGTAAGCTTCCTGAACCCACAAAAAAGAAATTATATAATTAAAAACATTAAGTAATCAAAACAAAACGAAACTAATAAATAGTATTAAAATTAGATATAAAAAAACTCCCTAGTAATTATTAGACAAACTTACGTTTGTCTTAGCAGCTCTAGGGTTAACCCATTCGCCCTTCTTGTTCTTTTTTGTTTTCTCAAACAACTTGTACGGGGTAGGATTAACCTGAAAGTATTATAAAAACATAAAGTGATATATATATCGGAAATATTAATCCTTCATAGTTAATATCCTAAATTGTATGTGAATTAAAAATAAAGGACTTACCAATTCTTTAAACGCATCGGAACAACTCTTCCGGCCTAGAGTATGGGTGCCCACCGCTTTCTCGCCACCTGACCGTCTATTAGCCTTGTTTATGTTAGACCTCTTGGCGAATTCGGGATCGCTTTCGGGCCTATTTCTAATGTTTTCCCACCAACTTTCAGGCACCCAATCCGGCCTATTTTTGTTATACTTGCAGCCATTGACAAGTGAGGTAATCCGCCTCGTGACATGTTTCTGCCAGTCGGGCTTCGGGTCGTAGTTCGGATCGACCGAGTTCACATGATTCTATTTCATCATAAACAACTTGTTAGTAATTGCTGAAATTGTATAACTACATTTTTTGAATGAAAACAATTACTTTTTAGTAATAGATATATACAACCGTAATAAAATATACCTGAAAGTACTCCCACATCCGCCTACGCTGGTATAGGCTCGCTTCACTCCATTTGGTGAAGTATTCTCGGTTTATGGTACGAATAAAAGACCAAGTAACGTATTGCTTGATCGGCTTGTCGTCCCACCTGAAAAATATACATATTAGAACGAACGCGATAATAAAAGATAATAGAAATTATCGTAAAAGTGATAATAAAATAAAGTTTGCGATAATAAAAGTATGATATATATAAATTAATTAGACACTTACCATTGGCCTATAGTAGGATTGCGAGACAGAATAATCCGGTTACTCTCCTGCTGTGGCGTCGGGATCGCCACCTGCTCCTGCTCCTGCTCCTGCTCCTGCTCCTGCTCCTGCTCCTGCTCCTGCTCCTGCTCGTGAAAGGCAGCATCCTCCTCGTTCCGCTCATCGTCGGCACGACGAGAACGACTAGTACTGCCACCTATGATTCGTCTGATAAACGATCCACCTGCCATAAGTAAAAGCTATATACAATGGAAATTGTTAGGTAGTTCAATATATAAAAACCGTGAGCAAACTTCTTGAATTACAATGCAAAGTTTCAAATTTAATTATAATTGTATTTTGACAAATAGATTACAATTAACTAGTGACCCTCACTATCACTATCACTACAAATCAACAAACTTTCATCATCTGAAAAAAGTATTCCGACTTCTTCATCATCTTCCTCATTTTGTAGTAGTTGAATATCTTCATCTTCATCATCTTTTTCTTTTTCTTCACCGATGTCCATGTCATACTCCCCTTCACCCCTTTCAACAACCACTTCATATTCATCCTCACTTTGTGTCTCTTCCACCAAAATTGGTGAAATTGACTGACTATTGACAACCACATCTTCTTGGAAGACAATTTCGTCAACAGGAGCATCAACATGCGATCGTGCCTTGATTTTAAAAACCGCGGACCATTGATTATCTTTCTTAGTGGTTGGATAAGGAGCATAACACACTTGATCCACTTGAAAAGCTGCCACGAATGGGTTATGTCCACGAAGTTTCTTTTTTAAGTTTACATCGACAAGTCCGTATACCTTATGGATACTAACTCCCTGTGGGGAATTATCAAACCAATCACATTTAAACAATATGGCTTTATAAATTCTGTGCTCGGTATAATAAGAAAGCTCAACTACTTCATTAAGGGTTCCGTAGTAGTCCAACCCTTCAGTAGAACTCACACAAACCCCATTGCTTATAGTAGCTTTCGGAACATCAACTCCCTCTTTAAAAGCACGAAATTTGTAGCCATTGATAGAATATCTTCTCCATGTCCTCACCCAGTTACTTGGACCCCCTGCTAGAGCTATTATTAAAGGATCCTTCAATCTATAAGCCTATATATCAATAAAACAATATATTAATTATATTAAGATGTTATATATATTCTCAATATAAATTATTAGTTAATAAGAAATTGAAATGTGATCTTACTTCATTTCCCAACCATTTCGAAAAACTTTTGTCATGTTTGCTCCAAACATCATCATAAGACGTGACATCAGGATATGTGAGTTTGATGTACGTCTCGAATTCCCTAATAATAAGACGTGACATCAAGACTTAGTAATGTACGTTTGAACTATAATGAATTAATTTTATTACGAAAACTTATTTGTGTAATAATGAATCAAATACTTACTTTTCATAAGTCTCTAAAAATTGCCCACAGTTTCTTAGCACATAAAAATGAGCTTCTTCAAACTCTTTTTCATTTAAGTACCTCGTTATACATTTCCCGGTAGTATTTCCCATGTCATCATTGAACAACTCGGGTATATTTGAATCTAGTTGGTTATTGGAATTCACACCAACCTCCAAGTCCTTCGCTTTTGTGTCAATGTGATCTTCGAAATATAGGGAACAAAAATTAGAAATTTCCTCTAACAAAAAAGCGTTGCATATGGAACCCTCGACCCGAGCTTTGTTGCCAACCTTCTTTTTCAAATGATTAAGGAACCTCTCAAATGGATACATCCATCGATATTGGACAGGTCCTCCAACTTTCGCTTCATAAGGTAAGTGAATAGGTAAATGCTCCATGGAATTGAAGAAAGAAGGGGGAAATATCATTTCTAACTTGCATAATATCTCCGCAATTCTTGACTCTAGATGTTCCATGGAATCAACTTTAATCGTAGAAGTACACAAGTCTCTAAAAAATTGGCTTATCTCCGTTATAGCATTCCAAGAATTCGTTGGGAGTAAATGTTTCAATGCAACAGGAAGTAACCGTTCCATAAAGACATGACAATCATGACTTTTCATGGAATGTAACACCAAATTTCTATGGTCAACACACCGACTCAAATCTGAAGCATAACCATCCGGGAATTTCAAACTAGCAACCCATTCGCATAGAGCCTTCTTCTCCGCTGTCTCTAAAACAAACCTAGATGATATGGGTCGTTTCAAGCAATACTCAAGAAAGTCAGCTTTACCCTTAGGGCCAAATGAAGTTTTCTTTGTTACATTCATCACCGTGTTGATAAGTTGTTCAAAAAAGTTTTTCTCAATGTGCATAACATCTAAGTTGTGTCGAATCAACAATGTCTTCCAGTAAGGGAGTTCCCAGAAAATGCTTTGTTTCCACCAACCTTCAGTTTTGTCGTTTTTCAATCTTTTCATTTCTTCAGCAGAAGACTCGACAACTTTTGGTAAACCTTTTACCGAATCCCAGACTTCAGCACCGGTTAATTTGATTGCAACTGTGGTATCCTCAGTTTTCCTATTCTTTAGAAAATGCTTACAATTGTTGCGGAAAGGATGATCATGTTTCAAGAAAGTACGATGACAATCGAACCAACAAACTTTTTTACTATGTTTCAGAAAAAAGGATTTAGGATCTGTTTGAAGACAATAAGGACAAGCACGGTATCCGGCTGTGGACCAACCGGAAAGCATGCCATATGCAGGAAAATCATTGATCGTCCATAGTAATGCCACTTTTAATTGAAAGTTACGTTTCTTAGAGACATCATAGGTATCCACACCGGTTTCCCAAAGTTCTTTCAACTCTTTGATCAACGGTTGGAGGTACACATCCAATTTTGCTTTAGGGTTATGAGGACCTGGAACGATCATAGATAAGAACATAAATTGCCTCTTCATGCATAACCAGGGGGGTAAGTTGTACGGGGTTACAATCACGGGCCAACACGAGTAAGACTTCCCGAATTGGCCATAAGGTGAAAATTCATCTGTACACAAACCTAGTCGAACATTGCGAGGCTCACTTGCAAATTCTGGATGCTCTCTATCGAAATGTTTCCACGCTTCTCCATCACTTGGGTGTGCCATTGTCCCTCTTTCTCTTACTCGAGAGTTTTTATGGTGCCAACTCATCTCACCTGCTATGTGTTTGGTTGCAAATAGTCGTTGTAACCTTGGCGCAAGCGGGAAATAAGTCAGTGGTTTACAAGGTATTCGCTTCCGGCCACTTAAATTCTTTTTACCTTTATATCGAGAGGCATGACATTTGGTACATTCCTCAAGATCGGCATTTTCTTCCCAAAAAAGCATACAACCGGTAGGACATGCATCAATTTTCACATGGGGTAGTTGGAGTCCCTTAAGCAAATTCTTAATCTCTTGAAAATTGCGCGCCATTTGATTATTTTTTGGAATAATGTCACTAATTAACGACATAAAACCATTGGCGCATCTAAGAGATAAGTTGTTCTCACATTTGAGTGATACCAACCTAGCAGCCGCTTGCAACAAACTCATACTACTTCCCTCATAAACTGGTTGTTCGGCTTTATTTAACATTCTATAAAAGGCTGAAACTTGGGGATGTGGGGGATAACGAACTTCTTCATCGCTAAGGTCGTCGGGATTAAGTCGAGCCTCCATTATTTGCTCAACATTATCACGTAATGCATCTTCAACCAACTCCCGGTAAGGATTCTCACTAACTACGATACTACTTGAACTCTCTTCGGTAGCCAGTTTCTCACCGTGATAATTCCATACATAATAATTATCAGTAAAACCATTCGACCATAAGTGAGTTTGAACCTCCCTTTTCGATTTAAAAGCTAAGTTATCGCATTTCTTACATGGACACCTCATTTCACCGCCTAAATCCTTAAACTCACTATATTGTTCCGCGAATTCAATAAACTCTTTCACCCCATTTGCAAATATCAGCTTGGGTTTCTTTTTTTTTGTCTAATCTTTCATACATCCACCGTCGTTCTAATCTTTTCATGTTATTATGTATCTACATTTAAATATATATATGTTATAAAATAAATTATCAGAAATTAACAACAATTATAATCAATAATCACACATACTAAATTAAACATTTATTATCATCAATAAGTAAAATTAAATTTCTTCAATTGGGTCCTTATCACTCCAACCTAAACCCATCAATCTACGTTTCAAGTTACTAGCAAACACCACTTGTAATTTATTAATGAGGAAAAAATTCGGCAGCAATTCCCCTTTGTTTTCTAAATACACAATGTTGAATAAATATTTACTCAACATATGCATTCAGAAAACATTAAAGGAATTGTAACCGAACTCTTTCCTCATTAATAAATTACAAGTTATGTGTTTACTACCTAAGTGACTTGAAACGTAGAAAGACAGTCCCAATACGGGGACTATTCAAAAATTACTCCTAACGAGTAATTCTTGAACGGGTACTAAGTCAATATCAACACATGTAATAATTTGGACATACAAAACACATGTAATAACTAGCTACTAACAACAACAAAAAATTTATTATCAAATGATTAAGACGCAGGGCGAAATTATATTAACAACAACCAAAATTTCAATATCAAAAACAATAATGGCTATTATCCTACGTCAATTAAAGACAAACAAATAATTAAGACGGAAGGCGAAATTAAATTAACAACAAAAATTTCATTATCAAAAACAATAATGGCTACTATCCTACGTCAATTAAAGACAAACAAGTGATTAAGACGGAGGGCGAAATTTCATTAACAACAAAAATTTCATTAACAAAAAAAGTAATGGCTACTATCCTACGTCAATTAAAGACAAACAAATGATTAAGACGGAGGGCGAAATTAAAATAAAGACAAATATAATACCTAAGGATGAAAATAAACAAAGAAAGCGGCGACAAGCAGTGACGGCGACAAGTAGCGGCGGTCGACGGTCGACGGTCGGAGGTAGCTAGTGGTGGTCGTCGGATCTACAACAAACAACTAATAAAGAACCTATAAATTAACAAAATGAGAAAAGAAAGAGAATGAAATACTTAATTAAACTTACCAAGGATGTGGTGGTCGGAAAGTAGTCGCCGGAGGAAGTTAGTCGGTGGTAGTGATGGAGCCGGTGGTCGGAAAGTGGATTAAATTGATTTGGGGGTTAGGTTTTGGGGAAAATGAAGAAGGAAGAATGACGGGCTGATTGTGCGATTTCAGCATAAAAAGAAAATTTCTGACGGAAATTCCGTCAGGAATCCGTCAGTTTAGCGAGAATTCGAGAACCTTTCTGACGGAATTTCCGTCAGAACCTATGTTTGACTGGGCTGAGTTTGTTTGCATTATTAGTGGCTACTGACGGAAATTCCGTCAGTATAATGAACAATTACTGACGGATTTTCCGTCAGTATAAGTAATTTCTGACGGAAATTCCGTCAGTACCCGTAAGTGAATTTTGCCGCCTTTGACTTAGTCAACGCGCCATTTTTCACTGACGGTTACTGACGGATAATCCGTCAGTTTTATTTTTCCGTCAGAATTCCGTCAGTAGTCCGTCAGTCATAAAAAATCACTGACGGATTTTTTTTTCCGTCAGAAAAACCGTCAGTTTCCCGTGTTTTCGTTGTAGTGACCGAGCAAGCTTTGTGAAGCATTGGTCCCTTCACTAGATGAGGAAGATTAAATTCAAGGGTTTCGTTTCCCACCCTAAAGGTTAGCCGCCCGTCCCTCACATCAATGAGGACACCTCCGGTAGCCAAAAAGGGCCTACCGAGGATGATGGGAGTGTGGCTATCTTCCGGGATATCTAGGACAACGAAATCCGTGGGGATCAAAAATTTGCCAACTTTAACGGGTACGTCCTCAAGCACACCCAAAGGTTGCTTAACGGACCTATCCGCTAGTTGTAGAGTCATAGAAGTGTGGGTTAAACTTTCAAGTCCAATTCTTTTAGCAATAGTTAAGGGAATGACACTTACACTTGCACCATTGTCACATAATGCCCTTGAAATCATGACTCCCCCCACAACACAAGGGATAGAGAAACTTCCGGGGTCCCCAAGTTTTTTTTGGCATTTTGAAAGAGTTAGGATTAATGAGGAGAGCACTACACTCCGCCTCCATAATCATAACATCTTGGGTACCCAAAGTCCTCTTGTGAGTCAAGATGTCTTTTAGAAATTTTGAGTATGTGGGCATGTTTAGTATAACATCGGTGAAAGGTAAGGTCACTTCAAGTCCCTCAAGCATTTTTCTAAATTGGGTGAACTTGAAGTTTTCCTTAGTTTTCAAAGCTCTAGAGGGGTAGGGGATATCGGAAACAACAAGTGGAGTACTAAAAGATACCTTTGGAATGGAAGTTTTCTTGGTTACCTTAGCTCTTGCTATTGGTTGTACCTCTACTCCGTCATCATTGACATCCTTGTTCATCTCCTCTTCATAAGGCATAATTTCGACATACCCATCTTCTCCCTCTTTGGGTTGATCATCTTCACCCTTGCCATCATCTTTTAACTCCAAGGTAGGAGTCAAAATGGGCTCTTCGAATTCTTCTCCTTCCTCAACATGCTCATCATTTGGAATCTCATCATTCATCATATCCATGTAGGGGTTATCAAGCACTAGTCCACTTCTTAAAGTCACAGCACATGCATGGTGGCTTGATGAAGCATCCTTGGAGCTTTTCCCTTGAGCAAGTAGACCTCCCGGAGGCCTTTGAGGATTGTTCAAAGCTTGAGACGCTAACCTAGCTTTCAATTCTCTCACCTCCTTTTTGTGAGCATTAGTGACATTTTGCAAAGCCAAGTTGTTTTGGATTTCCATGTTTTTGACTAGTTGCAAAACTTCACTTATTGAAGGATCATTCTCTTGGTGGGGTTGGTTTGTTAAGGGAAGGGCAAAAGCATAGTCATTTCGACTACTTGAACCTTGGTTGTTGTTTCTTTGATTGTTAAAGTTTCCTTGTTGGTTGTTGTTAAAATTCCCTTGTTGCCCCCTTGAACCTTGATTGTTGAAATTTGACCCTTGGTTGTTGTTGAAATTTGATCCTTGGCCTTGGAAAGATTGATCGGGAACCCCTTGACTTGCTTGATTGTTTTGATTGCCTTGGTAAAATTTACCTTGCCCTTGATTGTTGAAGTTTTGGTTCCCTTGATTTTGATTCCAATTTCCTTGACCTTGATTCCAATTACCTTGGTTTTGGAAGTTACCTTGGTTATTGTAACCTTGATCGTTGAATTGTTGATTTTGGAATTGGTTTTATCCTTGACCTTGTTGAGAGTTGTTTAATTGATTGTTATAGTTTCCTCTTGAAAATTGACCTCCCCCTCTAGGTTGGGAAAAACCCGGAGGGTTGGAAGGTTGAACTTGTGTGTGTTGAGGGTTTAGGACATTTTGGCTTTTGTAGCTCATGTTTGGGTGAAATTTTGAACTTGGATGATAGAAATTGGAATTTGGGTTGTAAGCTCCTTGACTTTGGAATGGAGGCCTTGAGGGTCGTGGGTTGTTGTTGACACCTTGAAATGCATTCACATGTTGGTAGTCATTTCCTCCTTCATTGCTATAAGATACATTATTCCCACAAACTTCAAAGGTGTGTCCATACCCATTGCAAATTTCACAAGTAGGGGTTTGATAAGCTTCCACCATGGGAGGTGCATAAGACCCACTAGCTTCATTCACATGATGGCCTTGACTTTGATTTTGAGCCTTTTGAAGCTCGGCAAAACCCTTAGTAAAAGTTTGTGTGAGCAAATCAATCTTGGCATTGGTATCCGCATTTGAAAAGTTCTCACTTGGGTACTTAGAACTCCTCCTCTCAAGCTATTTCCTCTAGAACTAGTACCATAGCTAGACTCCGATTCAACCATCTTCTTAATCAATGCCGCCCCTTGTTGGTCATTCAAATGATCAAAACTTCCCCCCGCGGAAGCATTCACCATAGCCTTGGTTTGAGGGAGGAGAGTTTGATAGAATGTTTGAGTGACATACTAATCCGCAATTCCATGATGAGGGCAACGGGCAAGTAAATCAATGAAGCGATCCCACGCCTCTCCTAAGGACTCTCTATCCTCTTGTTGAAAGGTTGTTATCTCATTTCTTAGCATTGCCGTTTTGGAGGCGGGGTAGTACTTGCTTAGAAACTCCTTAGCCAAGTCATCCCAAGTAGTGAAAGTGTTTGGAGGATGGTTATTCAACCACCTCTCCGCCCGGTCTTTAAGAGAAAATGGGAACAACATTAGGCAAAGGGTTTCCTCGGGCACACCATTCCTCTTCATGATTCCTACCCTACTTTTGAACTATCTCAAGTGGGCATGAGCATCCTCATCGGGGAGGCCTCCAAAGCTATCCCGCTCAATAGAACTCATTTGAGCCGGGTGAATCTCAAAATTATTTGGGGCCAAGACACCGAAATTGATTGGAGATTGGGTATCATCGTGGTTGGGACGGTTACGGTCACGTAAAGTCGTCATTTGTGGTTGATTTTGTTGTTGAGGTATTGTGGGTGGTGTATTTGGTAATGTATTGTAGAAGGGGTTTTCGAATATGGGTTCAATGGTGTTGTTTTGTGGGAGATCGATTGTTGGAGTGGATGTAGAAGCAATTGAAGTATTGGCTTGTTGATGGCTAACTCTTCTTGAATTCCTAACCCGAGCAAGTGTGTTAGCTCGGAGAGTCCTAAATAACCTTTCGGGCTCCGGATGGCTCAAGATCAACCCTTCACTCCTAGGCATGCACTCAAAGCAACTCAAAAACAAGTTAGACTCCTAGTGTGTTTTTGGGCACACTAGGGAAAGACAATAATGCAAGACACTCTACAAATAATCTAGCAACTAAAAACCAACAAAAACAACAAGTAAATTGGCTAAATCTAAGACACAAAACAAACTACGAGTTTCCTTACGCCATCCCCGGCAACGGCGCCATTTGATGAAGGTTTCGTCGTCAAAACAAACATCAAAAATAACCCAAAATAAGTAGTATAAAGGGGTCGAATCCACGAGGATGGAGGGGGTCAACTACTAGTTCGATCGCGTCCTATTCTAGCCTAATAAATGTTGGATTGGAAAGTTAACTAAAAACTAGGAAAAACAAGTAATCGCTAAATAATAATGATGAAAACAATTAAGGGAAAGACTAAGGTGAAGGGTTCACCTTAGGGGGATTAATGGGCTAGTCGGGTAATTAGCAAATGGGTAACAAATTCGAGTAAAATCAATTGCTAATGTCTCAACAATCGATAATCATCAATAAAGCCATCGCATTTGTCTCAAATCACTCATATAAACACTTAGTCTAATCATCTCTACCACCGTCGCTTAAGAGATAATCAAACCATGCTTGATAAAATGGGCAACTTTCGTTCACACATTTCATCAAACACTTTGTGTGCATATGAGTAATACCCAAATAATCACCACAAATCTACTAATTACCCAACTAATTACCCCACATAACCCTCCCTTAGGCTCCCCCTAAACCCTAGAAGGGAATCTACTCACACATAGTAAGGGAAATCAAACAACTAGAGACAAGGAGTAGTGGAATAAACATAGTGCTAAGAATATGAATAATAATAACAATCAAATGATAAACAATAAACTAGAAATGAAATTAAATTGCATAAATAACAAAAAGATGAGAAATTTAATACCAACAAGCTTGTATTAATGAAGAGGGAGAATGTCTTCACCCTTAAAATCCTCAATACAAACCCAAAACTGAAATGAAAGACTAGATCTAACAACTTGAAATGAGAAACTAAGCTTGATTAGGGAATGATTAGGAAAGTAATTAGGGACTAATTTAGGTTACAAATTATCTAGGGTTTTGTGCTAAGAGGAATGGAAAAACTGCTTACAAAATAATAGGGGGAGGGTATATATAGGTATCTCGAAATTAAGGAAGAAATTAGAAGAGAAGGCGAATTTTGCGATGCTGTATTCCTGGCCGGTCGACCGGCCGCCGGTCGCCTGACCGGCCTGGAGCACATCAGTAACTCCCATCTTCTCGCCTTCAAAGTTCTTCAAAATTCTTCTAAGTATGGAAATGTTGGTCCTGGCCGGTCCACCGGCCGCCGGTCTCCGACCGGCCTGGAGCACGAATCACGCCCAAATGAACCTACTGTTGTTGCACAGGCCGGGTGTATTATAACATTCAAAAGATGCGTATATTATAACTCAACGATCTCGCGACCTCCCAATGTGTATTATAACATTCAAAATTGGGCTTCATATCACCCAGATGATTGTACTAAAATTGAGGTTATAAACACCGTCGTACGTGATTTATGTTGGATATGCTACCTGCAGCAGGGCATTGCTACGATTAAAAAGATGCGTATATTTTATGATTTGAAAGTTGTAGAAAATAGATGGTAAATATTGATCTGTTGTAAAACATTGTATGTCCCATGGCCATTTCTTTAGAAGATAGATGGTAACTATAAAATGTTGTATTAATATAATCTGGGTGCTATATATAGAGGGGTCATTATACCATATATACATAAATGCAATAATTTTTATGAAAACTTGGGATGAAGCTTCTTAAGCATAAGCACGACATTATTTGTTTTGATAGTTTCGAGCTTGTCCCACATCGAAAGATAACACTATGATCTATAAAAATATAGTATAGATCGAATTAAGGCATTTATATCTTAACTTGAATACCACTTCGATAAAACTAGTCGAGTAAACTTGGATTACTCGTACAATTAAGGCTACCTCAGTAATGGTTTTACTCACTAATCTTTGATTAGCATCAAATTTGACAATGCCTTATATAGCTCCATCAAATGGCAATGATCACGAAGATGATGATGATCACTCTAAGATGTTTATACCCCCAGTTATTTAAAAAATCAAATCAGAGAATTACCATATGAGTTTTCATCTCTTTTCTTTTTTATGCTTACATATATTTCCCGAGGCAAGTCCACATATAAGTATGGTGAAGCAATTTGCTACACCATTCATTGCTACACCATTTCCCAGAAAAATTAAAAGAAAAAATTATTATGCAACATTATTTATTATCCATTACCGAATCATTGATATTTATACACACCAAAATTATGTGAGGTGTAGTTTAGTAACTTTCTCTAATTAATTCATTTCTCCTTCAATTCCTATGTAAGCAAAGGTCTTATTCTAATGTAATCACTCAATAATACGGAGTATTCTTTAACAAGTAATCTAATGTCGTCATCTTCTTCTTCCTCTATCAATTCTATTCGCTTTGTTATTTCCTATTTCCTATAATCCCAAGTGATATTCTTCACCCCCAACCCATTCCAGATTATAGTGATGGCAACCTATCGATTCTGAGAATCGAACAGTTATAACAGTGGTATCAGAGCTAGTCCATCCTCGGACTAGTGACTCTTATTCTATCCCTTAAAAAAATGTTTCAATCAAGAATGGATTCATCATCAGACTCAGACTCGTTCGACAAGCAATCGTCTTGCTTCTCAAGTTCTATGTCTACGGAGCAGTTTCTGAAATTTGCTTTAACAAGCAACGTAATTTTATCTTATGAAATTGACTCCTTAAACTCATTTCGTGATCGATTGATGCAAGGTTTGTGGAAAAGATGTTCAAATGGGTGTTTATGTCACATGGATGATTGTCCTGAAAAACTAGCTTACATTCGATAGAATGTCAGAATCGATTTTAAGGCCAAACCAAAATCAAAATGTTGAATTGGTTTATATGAATGCAATTATGTCTGAAAATGATGAAATGTTGGGTTATAAGGATGACGATAATATAGCCGATGTTTTTGAAAAACCACTTGAATGTGATTTAACATTAGTTTAGCAATCTATTGATACTAATTTTCAAGAGGATGCTCAATTACTAAAGGTACAGGAGGTGCTCGATGAACAGTTGTACCAGTGGTATCTGTACTAATGACAACGATTATGATAATCTCTTAATTATTGGAAGCTCGGCTATTCCTTGCGTCGAGCTTGTAGAAAATGAAGCTCTACCACCAGCGAACTCCAATACACCTAATGAGTTGTTGAGTGCACGCGACATTTTAGACGAATTGTCCTTTCCAACCTTCATCATAGAAATGGCTCAAGCCTCCCTTCGAGTTGATCATGAGCATGCGTTGGACGTAGTTTTGGATGAAAATTATGTACAGTTATCGAGTCGAACTCTACAAGTATGACATTCTTTTATGCAATCGAAGACCAATTTTTCTCATTTTAAAGGCGTCAATGATTGACAATATTCTACCAAAATGCATCAATATGGAGATAAGCTTGTTGTTGGGAAATTGTTTTTTGGACGTGAATATTTTCATATGCCAAATTGGGTTATGATCCTATTATCTACGAAGTATTATTTTGGGAGTTCAAACTTCTACTACTAGAGCGTTTAAGTCAAAAATTGGTTGGAGAGCGTTCTTAACCTTCGAAGAACTATATAGTTGGGGTATACAACCATTTGGTCGCAACTGGCCGTGCTTAAAATTGTCAGTTGGAGGACAAGTTTTTTTTGCTACGACTTCACCTGGGATATAATCAATTTGTCGTCTTATATTCTTATCTATGTCATGGCGACTTGGTATTTGCTGCAACACATTCAAACATCGTTATTCTTTCTATACAATGGAATGCCCGACCTTGGTTTTCCACCCTTGAGGACAAGGGTGTTTTTAGGGGTGAGGAAGGTAACAGTCTGGAATACACTTGGTTAATGTTGAAACTTGTGATCTTATGGTCCAACTACAATGCTAGTAAAATCAGGAAAAGTGTTGTGCTCTTAACTCGTACTTTTTATACAGGTGATTTATATTACCAGTGTGATTTGAGAAATATCCATTTAAATGATTCATGGTGGCTTGACATTATTTTGGCTGAGAGTCTGAGTCCTGTTTTAAGGTGTAAACCCGCTGATATAGGCTTTAAGATTGTGTTTTCAGACTTGAATTATGGGTGGCAACCTTCTGTTATCTATAAGGAGGTACAAAGTTGGGGTATATTAAACATGGGATTAATTTTTTCAATTGGATTTTATAATTTAGTCGAGCTCCCTTCTATCCAATACGATGTTACTTGTTCTTTGTATAATGGTGCAATTACATACGACTTGTTGATAGTTATCACTAGCTGCATTGACCATGCTCATCATAGGATGTGTCTCTACTTTAAAGGCTTTGGTTCCTTTAAGTTCGACATCTCATTTATTAGTCGTACTATAAGAGTGGTAATCCATTTGCCACTTTCTTGCCTCACCCTTGAGGACAAGGGTGATTTCATGAGTGAGGAAATGGTGATTGAGAATATGAATAACCTTGGTGAGAATGGGGTGGTGAGGCATGATGCGCATTTAAAATCCGAGAATGAAATTAATTGGGAAATACTTGGTGTTAAACCAATCTTCACTCATACTTTTCATTTTTCACATCTACACAAAAGGATGAGATTGGCAGTTGAAGTGTTATCGGTCCCTTGTAAATGAATTTTATGTAGAAATTGAGAAATGGTTTTCTTGTATTATTGCCAATTTTCACAAGGCAACATTTACGTCAAAAAGGGCAATGCTCTTGGTTATTAAGGATATTCTAAGGGTGGCTATACAATGGTTTAACAAGTCGTCATCATTTATATTTTTTATCCGAGGTTCGTCGATAAGACATGTCAATGATGCTCTGGACTATTTTGCCCCCTCAATGTGTAATGTTGCGTCTTTCTAAGAATATTGTCTCTCTTTGATCTTTGAGGACAAAGATCATTTCAACAAGTGGGTGATGACTAATGATACACACCAAAATTATTTGAGGGGTAGTTTAATAACTTTCTCTAATTATTGTATTTGTCCTTCATTTCCTATATAAGCAAAGATCTTATTCTAATGTAATCACTCAAGAATATTTTTTAACAAGTAATCTAATATCGTCTTCTTCTTCCTCTATCAACTCTATTCCCTTTGTTATTTCCTATTTCATATTTCCTATAATCCCAGTTCCCAAGTGGTATTCTCCACCCTAACCCACTCCAGATTATATATAGTGATGGCAACCTATAGATTCCGATAATCGAACAGTTGTAACAGATATTTGTGTAAAACATGTGTATTTGCTCTATTCTCATGCAGTTTCATATTTTGTTTCCGTATATATATTATTTTGCATGTATGTGTGTCTCGATCATTGTTGTAATCATGTATATAATAAGGCTTTAAATAAACCAAAACACTACGTAATTGTACACACAAACTTCTACTATATTAAATTTACCATCACTCTCTTAGGATATGTAATTGTACTCACAAATTTTCCCTATATTAGATATTCATTTGTGAATCTTATTAATTAGTAATGTAATTAAATGGTGTATTGATCTTAGGATTACTTGACTTTAGTCATGTCGATCATGTTATGTGAATCATATCATTGTAATTAAAATGGCGCATTGATTTTAGGATTTGTGAGCTATACATAGATGGTAAGCCGGTAGCTACTAATCAATTTTATATTCAATTTCTTCATGAGATACCAATTGTGATGCTCTTGTTTCCATCCTCCGGAACGTGAGTACGTGAATACTAGAATGTTTTAGTGAGATACTAATTTAAAGTTTGTGAAAGCCACTTGATTAGGAATTATATGTAAATATGTATTGCTATTAATAATGTTTTACTATTTTAGGTTAATAAAAATAAAAATAGTCTAGTATAAATGACTGGATTATACTACGAAAATTAGAATTGGAACTTCTTTCATCTGTGCATTAGTTGTATAAAGTACGTTTTTTAGGTTTGTCCCACATCAAAAGATAAGTAAATATGATCATTCTGTACTGTTTGAAGGCATTTTGTATGTTAACTTGTGTACCACATCGGAAATCTAGTCAAGTAAACTTGAATCACTCGTGTATTTAAAGCTACTCCGATTGTGATTAATCTCACACTCATCAATTGGTGCCTTCATCTAGTACCAAACATGGCAATGTCATCTATTGCTACATCAAATGATGAAGATGTTGAAGATGATGATGATGAGATAATTATATCCTTGGTGATTCAAATCATCAAATCAGAGAATTACCGTGTAAGTTATCATTTCTTTTCTTTCTTTTCTTATTTATGTTTACTTTTATATTTATTTTTTCCTCTTTTGCTTTGTTAGTATGCCCTCTTTTTTGCCTCTTTTTTAATTTTTTTTGCCTTGTTTATGTTAGCCTTTATAATTTTTTTTCCTTTTTGCTTTGTTATTATGCCCGTTTTTATCCTTTTTTTTAGCTATTTTGATTGTAGTATTTTTCTCGTATTGTCATTCATTTTTGTCACTTACTAGCTTATAAATTGATTGATAATGATAGTTACATTCGCGTTGTTTTGTAATATGTATTTTCTCATGTACTTCATGTTTTCCTCACATCTGGTTGTGATCATGACATAACGACATATAATTCAAGTAAAAGAATCATGAGTACATTTTATATGTTCAAATTATATAATTACGATGTTTAATCCATGTAGAAAAAGACGGATAATTAATCTATGAAAACAGTTTACTCCAAGCGTCAAGTGGTTGTTTCGTGATACATTTCAGCATTTTCCCTTCTATTTTCCCTTCTCGTTTTAATTCAAACTAATATTACTTCTTCGGTCTCCTTTTTTTTTATTCTTTGCTAGTGATATCTAAAGATAAACTATAGATTAAGATGAAAAGAGTATAAAGTAGCCAAAACTTTAAATTAGCAATGTGGATTTGCCTTGTTGGTTTCGAGTTCCCGTATAATACCTTGTTTTGTGCATTTTTTTCTACATATATATTTTCTTTAACACCGTGAATAAAATTTTGTGAATCCCGACTTGAATTATAGATGTCTATTTTTTATTTAATCTGACATAAAGAGCTGTTAAATTTGATTGGGTTTCTTCAAGAGCTATCATTGCTTCTCACGTACTTACATGAACTCTACGTCTTCTTTTTGTTTAGAATGACTTTGTCAGGTATCATAGCCGTGCTCTATGCCAATAGCCAGGTAGAGACACATGCCTCTTCTGTTATTAATTTAGCACTATTATTGATCCTTGCGAATGCACAATTTGTTAGATCATGAGGTAAATAGAAATTCATAATTAAACTAATAATATTGAACTATACTCTGAAGTTGATTTTCGAATCTACAATAGTTAATGTGTAGTATGGGGTAGAAAGGAGAAACTTGACATTTTTATAATACGCATATTAAGATTAATAGTGTCATTGAAACTATTTTTATCAATAAATTATTTATAATAAGATAAGATTGTCAATTTATCTGAAATAACTTATATCAATGTAAAGTCTTACAATAGTTAGGTAGTATTGTAATGTTTTAATACAATATACAGAGGAACTAAATGAAAAAAAGGTGAAAAAGTACATACTACTTATTCATATGAATGAAGTTTATGTAACATCTTAAATGTAATAGTATTCAAGATACCAAAAAACTATATGAGAAAACGTGATAATCATATGAGTAACAACATCAAACCTAACTATGAAAGTTGAATGTTTGAATCTGTTGTAACACATCATATAATAGGCCTAATATATACGGAGTATCTTGAATAACACCCACAACTTAGGCCCAACTGTAGCTTAGGTTGTGTTTGGCGTGAAAATTTTAGTTTTCCCTATTGTTAGTAAATAGAAGATTAGATAAGGTTTTATCATCCAGTTTTAGGCACAAAGACTCATTTGAAACTTAATTACTAAAAACTCAATATTAGTTAATCTCGTTTATATTGTACCCATTCTACTAAGAGTTACACATGAGTTACATTGAAAACTTTGACCGTCTTTATTTCATTTCGAGTTACAACTCAGCCATAATCTTGAAAATAACATCGGAGCATGCATTTGATTGATTTTTTTTTTATGTTGTTAATAGGGACTGAAGAAAGTATGATGAATTACGACAAGAGGCAACAAGCTTAAATCTAGGAAGTTTTGCGCCATACTATGAGTTGGTCTAAAGCTTCCTTTAGTTGTTGCCGAAAACTTCAGTAACTCGTAAGAGTCACGGTTGTGCCTAATACTCTACATAGTGCCAAAAGGAACACGGGTAGAGATAATTGACAAAGCAAACCCGTGTGCATAAACATATGGATTTCCTCCTATATTGTCGTAGCAAGTTCTTCAAACTTGTGCAATGACAACATGGAAGTTGCATATTATTTATATCAATGTGTCATGTCTTGATGTTCTTCCTTCAAAGGAATAATAATGATGGAAGTATGGGGTACACCGGTACACTTCTACATGACTTGATAAAGCAGTTTTTTCTTCTAAATCATTTTTCTGTCGAGAATACTAATCCAGCGGAACTATTTGATCCGTTAAAGAACATTTTGTCTCGCGCAAAGGTTGAAGACATTGTCTCGCGCAAAGGTTGAAGATATATTTTCTCGAGTAAAGGTTGAAGACATATTGTCTCCGGCAAAGCTTGAAGCTATATTTTCTCAAGCAATGGTTGAAGACATTTTATCTCGAGGAAAGGTTGAAAACTCGGTTAAGATGAGTAGTCACCTAAAAGATTTCGTCACCTTATATTTTGTCAATTGAAAAACAGTAGTCAACAATAATAATTCCTTGTTGCTTCTCATTTTCTGATAAACAATTTATCCCTCCCATATAAACATTATATCTCGAGCAAAGGTTGAAGACATTTTGTCTCGCGCAAAGGTTGAAGACATTTTTTCTCGAGCAAAGGTTGAAGACATTTTGTTTCGAGCAAAGGTTGAAGAGTTGGTCGAGATGAATAGTCACCTAAAATATTTCGTCACCTTATATTTTGTCAATAGAAAAACACTGGTCAACAATAGTTATTCCATGTTATTTCTCATTTTCTTGAGGGTTTTAATGAGTTATATACATGATGAAATGTATGAGATTTTATGAAGAACTCTTTTATATCCCATTACTACAATTAAAGTCTTAAGAGCTATTTCGGAATCTACTACAATGTCTAACTAGCATCAGTTATTTTAAGACTAACTTGAGATGAATTGTAAATCACCTGAATTATTTGGTCACCTTTGTATCTTGTGACAAGGCGTATGAGAACCGTTAGACACTTTTTCAAAGATAGGCCAAGCCTATGTCTGCCCAGGTCCACAAAAGATCACCTCGGATCGCGTCGTTCTAATTTTTTTAGAAATTTGATTTTTTTTTGGTTCGGGGGCACATGCCCCCCGAATTCCTGGGTCTGCTCCTGATAGGAACATGCTTATATAATCACATTTCATACCACACAGTGTAGGTATTTTGAGAATTTTAATAAACTGGATATGAAATCTACGTTTCGTTCCTAATACATACTCTACCATGTATGAGTATACCCATTATGTCTAGAAATCGTTTATTCTACACATCAACAGAAATTCGAAAAGTTTATTGAAACTTGAAAATATAAGTCGCTGGAAATTATGACTATAATAAAAATATTTGACAAATTAGTTGAAAATGTAGTTCGTATTGTTAAAATAAACAACTTTGATAGATATATTAGTTTATTTCTAACATGATATATATATCCTTTGTGGCTTTTAAATTTCAATTAGGTTATTTAAGATAAATAAATAACTTACCAAATAATTACACAAAACAAGCTAGTAGATAACTGGCTCCAAAAAGGTGCTTTGATAAAATAACTAGAATTGTCAAACTAAGACAAGATCTAATCACCGTAATGACATATCATGGGATACCTATACGATACTTCTTTACTATTTTCTTGCTATTCCAAATCTTGTTTCGCGACTCCAAATGTGTATGTTATATTATAAAATCGATCTTGTGACTCCATTTATTAGTTTAAACTTTTGATCTAGATGGTTTCTTGACATGGTATCAAAGCCAGTATGCACAAAAGGTCACGGCTTCGAATTTTTCCGCCAATTCTAAAGTGGAATATTAGCACCACGTATAGGGAGACATATAGTTGCATCCACACTTCAGTCCAAAGGATTCGTGTGAGGAGGCGTATTAGAGTATAAAACCGATCTTGGGACTTCAACCATTAACCTAAACTTTTGGTCTAGATGGTTTATTGACAGTGTATTATAACCTTTAAACCTGGACTTATAAGATCACCTAGATGATTGTGCTAAAACTGAGGTTAAAGAATGTCATCATTTATGTGATTAAAGATATGCATATATCTGGTGATTTGAAAGCGGTAGAAATAGATGGTAACTATTTATCATTTGGAATTTTTGTAGTCATCATTGTTTCTTAGAGAGATAGATGTTAATTATAAACAAAATGGTGCATTAAGATGATTTGTGTGCAGTATATAGACTTATCATTCTATAATTAATAAACGCATTAATCTTTATGAAAACTAGGACAGAAACTTCTTTCACATAAACATTACATGTGTTGATTGTTTCAAGTTGGTCTCACATCAAAAGATAAGACCATTTCTATATAATCCTGTATAAAATGAAGGTATTTATATCTTAACTTCAGTACCACATAAAAACTACAAGTCTAGTAAATTTGGATTGCTCGTATAATTAAGGCTACATTGACTATGATTTTACTCACTCGTCTTTGATTAGTACCAAGCGTGGCAATGTTTTATATGGCCACATTAAATGGTGACGATCATGAAGATAAGGGTGACGAGGATGAGATGTTTATACCCTCGGCTATTCAAATAATCCAATCAGGGAATTATCGTGAGAGTTCTCTTTCCTTTTTTCTACTTATGTTGCAGAAACTGAAGATGTGGTTCCACCTCTACGTCGGTCAAGTAAGGAAATTTGTCCGCCAAATAGATTAAATTTACTTGTGACAGATTGAAATAAAACTTTTCTTTTGGAAAGTGATGAACCCAATACCTACAAACAAGCTTTGACAAGTCCAAATTCCGTAAAATGGTTTGAGGCCATGAAATATGAAATGAACTCCATGTATGAAAATCAAGTTTGAAACTTGGTTGATTTGTCTGATGGCGTAAGAGCTACCAAGAACAAATGAGTTTTTAAAATAAAAAATGGCAATAATGAAAAACCTAGTGTTTTCAAAGCAAGACTAGTCTCTAAAGGATTCACCCAAGTACAAAGAGTTGACTATGATGAAACCTTTTCACCAGTTAAAATGCCCATGTAAATAAGAATTCTCCTAGCCATTTCCATTTTATGACTATGAAATGTGGCAGATAGACGTCAAAACCACATTTCTTAATAAGATTTTGGAGGAGGATGTGTATACGACACAACCATAAGATTTTGAGAATCTCAAGCAACTTAGGAAGGTATGCAAGCTTAATAAATCTAACCATGGGCTTAAGAAAGCATCTAGGAGATGAGACTTGCGTTTCAACCAAGTAGTCAAAGAGTTTGGCTTTATTAGAAATGCGGATGAGTATTGTGTATACAAGAAACTCAATGGGAGCTAAGTAATGTTGTTGATCTTGAATGTAGATGATATACTGCTCATTGGGAGTGATATTCCAATGCTTGAGTGTGCAAATGCTTGACTGGGAAAGAATTTCTCAATGAAAGATCTAGGTGCGGCACAGTACATATTGGGTATCAAGATAGATCTAAGAGGATGATTGGGCTTAGCCAGTATACTTATACAAATTAGTATTTTTATCCACTACTAACTCTAACAATAACAAGGGTAAGTAAGAGTCGATTCCACAAGGAAGGTTTATGTTAAACGTGTGTTATGTAAATATCTCTAAGGTAACCAAATTGGGGGGGGGGGGGGGGGGGGGGGGGGGGGGGTGGGGGTGGTTGTTTGTGGTGGTGTGGGGGGGGTGTGGGTTGGTTGGGGGGTGGGGGGGGGGGGGTTGTGTGGGTTTTGGTTTGTGGTTTGTTGTGTTTGTTTTTTTGCTGTTAGATGTTGTTTGTGGTTTGTTTTTTTCTTTTTGTTTTGTTTTTGTTGTTAGTTGGGTGGTTTGGAGTGTTGAGTCTATTGTCTCTCAACGTCCTCTTACACGCATTCGCGTAAATCACATTATAAAAAGGTTTTGGATCTTACAATTTTCCACAAATAATTTTGGTTTGATCATTGAGTCTTTTAGACTCTAATGCTCTTAAATACTTTGTTGTGAAAAAGGTTTTTTTGTCAACACCACCTTTAATATATCTCACTTTGTAAAACACCACCTTCAAAAAAAATTCTTGTTTTTTACTTCCTTTAAATTTTTTTTTTGTTAAACACTACTTTTTTGCCGGAGTTTGACTAAATTTAAAACTTCTGGCGTTGACTCTCGTCTTACTAATTTTTTTGTTTATACTCTCGTCTCTTTCCTGGTTCCTTATTCTTTTTCATCCAAATTTGACTATTTGAATATACTATTTGGTTTTCAATCAAAAGTTTAAGTAATTTATTTGTAAAAACTGTTATTATTTCTTAGTATGATAACCTCTCATTTTGCTAATGTATAGCTTGTTGGCCTCCCGTTCTTTTGTTGTTGGGGAGTGTGTGTTTTGTGCATATTTGTATTTGATTCCGTTTTATGTAGGAGGGAATATATGAGGAAAGTAGCGATCCTTGATGTACTATCAAAACTTGACTGCCACAAATCAGTTTCTTTAGTAGTGTAGGAGGAACAATTGATACGAGGGATTGGATGTGGTTTTAAAGCTTCTACAAAATATTTTTTTTGATGAAAATTAGAACAAATGAGTTAGAAAAAATGTGGAAAGAGGATTTAATGTTGAAGATAAGGAGAGAATAATTGGAGTTATAGGAATACAAGGGTGAAAATGGAGATAAATTATGGAGGGAATTGAAAAATAAGTTTCGGGTCATATTCTTACCAGATTCCGGCCACTTGGTTTTGTTTTACAATTTTATTTTTTAAAAGGTAAGAATTTTTTTTAAGGTGGTGTTTCGCAAACACTTTTTTTTATAAGGTGATGTTAGACAAAATACCCTTGTGAAAACATATGTTTCTACTTCTCCTTAGTTTTAGTTATTCACTGCGGAAAACGCACATAAATAACCTTATGATGATGACAATCTAGTCCAAGCGTATCTAAATTCAATCATACCATAGGTTATAACTAGAGAAGCCAATAAAGATGAGCAAATGCATACACAAGCGATTATACACTTAAATTCACGTGATTAATATTCTCCTGCAATTCAACAACGATGAAAAACATACAAATTAATGAGTTATTGTTGCTACCAATGTCTAGGCAAATGAACAAAAGATTCAAATGCCTAAACTATCAATAAATTAGAGATAAGACAAACTAGGTGATCAAACTAGCAAACTATCAATAATCATAATAATACATTGAGAATATAAATCAATATTTAAGAGATAATAACAAAGAATAAAAGAGTCTTACAAAACACGAGTTCATACTTCAATTGTTTGACCCAAGATGAGTAAGTTAGCTTTCCAATACAAAAAAAGAAACAAACTATAAACTAGAACTTGTTTTGATGTTTCTAATGATTTAAAGGTGGATGAAGTATATCCAAAACTATGAACAACATGTCCTTATATAGGTTTAAAAACGATATCTTCATAAAGTTTCATAGTGCTTGAACATAATTGTCGAAATAATGGAGAATTTGAAAAACCGCCGGAATCCAATGTAGAGTCGTTCCACGCGGCTAAGTGGTCTGCCTCGGTTGCCGCTCCAAGCAGCTCTTTTTTTTTTTCTTATGACGCTTTCTCTTCTTCCTGCTTCCGTAATTTGACTCATTGTTTTGGGCTTTCACTTATCTTCAATCCACAATTTTTAACTCTTATTAACCCACTTTTTTTGGCATGAACTTAGTCCAAGGAATAAGTGTAAAAATGTTCAAGTCACTTTCCAAATTTGGAATGCGATTCTCGAACATGCCACCTACATATTGAACCTAAATTGCGTAGAATTACATTTAAACAATGCAACTACTACCAAAATGCATTAATGAGCTAAAAGAACTATAAATAACATATATCAAGGCTAAAGTAGCTAAGAATTGGGTTGTTAAAGACGGTATAAAACCATCACATCAATAAGGTATTGAGTAGGTTCAATATGCAGAAATCTAAAAAGACTTGTATTCCCATGTCTCATAGTAAAACACTTAGCAAGAAACAGTGTTCTTCAGGGTCTTTTGAAAAAACGCGTATGACTAATATTCCATATTCTTCTACGATAGGTTCTATTATGTATGACATGATATGTAATAGACCAGATGTCTCTTATGCATTGAGTAGATCAAGTAGATGTCAGTCCAATCCAGAAGAAGTACATCGGACAACAGTTAAGAATATCCTCAAGTGCCTTAATCGTACTGAGGATCACTTTTTAGTTTATGGTGGAGAACATGAGCTCAGTGTAAAGGGCTACACTGATGATAGTTTCCAAACAAACAAGGATAATTGCACGTCGCAATCAGTGTACGTCTTTTGTTTGAATTGAGGAGTAGTGAGCTGCAAAAGTACCAAGCAAGGCACCACAGCTGATTCCACAACAGAAGCTGAGTATATCACAGCTTTAGAAGTTGCAAAATAGACTGTTTGGATTAGGAAGTTCATTTCTGAGCTTAGTGTGGTTGCTAGCATGGCCCATGCACTGGATCTCTATTGTAACAACAATAGAGCCGTTACTCAAGTAAAAGAGCCTAGATCACACAACAAAACTAGACAAGTGCTAAGAAAATATCATCTTATTCGAGAATTTACCAAAAGATGTGATATTCATATTTGCAAAGTTCATAGAGATGCAAATGTTGCAGACCCACTTATTAAACCTCTTGCACGAGTGAAGCATGATGGTTATGCGGTCACAATAGTAATTAAGCATATTGGTGACTGGTGCTAACTTATATAGCTCTGATTTATATTTTGCCATATTTGTAATCTGTTATGATTCATTAAATAAAAATTGTTTTCGTTCAGTGTTGGTTTAGCTTAATGAAAGTCTAGTATAGGCAATCAAATAAGATTTGATTATTGAAACCCTATTTGTAAAACTGCATTGTAAATTATTTGGTCCCCTGATCTCATAATTAAGTTGGGACATTAATGATATTTAAGTGATTAGTATACAAGTAGATTGATGATCTAGTTTCATAGATCATGAGATATTGGATATCTATATCTATTGTGTGGGTATGTATTATTGAATACGTATTGGGCACACTCGCAGTGGGAGTTCTTTAGGCGGCCAAACTATCATTATTAACATTCTAAAATAATTCCTTGACCTGAGTTCATTATTGTGTCTCATGTAAGAATTGATGTATTTTGACGTTGTCAAACATCCGCCGTAAAAGGGATTATAAAGGTAATGATCTGATCATCAGGAGTTGTATGGAGAGACGTATTTAAACAAGATGGGATTGTCCTCCCCTTGATTTTCAAAGGGACTATTGTCTCCAGGCCACTTGATAAGTTTAGACTGTAAAATGCATGGCCGTGCTCAAATTGATTAATAATGTATCATTTTCCTTAAACAGTTTGACTCGATTTGAGAAACAAGTTTAGGCTTTATAAGGATGACGTTGGACTTACCTTATGTCTGAACAAGACATAAGACAATAAGTGACAAAGGAATTCTAAATTGTACACTTGTCGGACAAATGGGAGATGGTTGAAAATGTCCTACAATAATACAATTTATTTGTGACAAATTGTCAGTTAAATTTAGGTTGTTATAAAGTCTTGCTAGAGACCCGTCTTCATTGAAAACCAATATGCCTGTTTTCAGAGAATTTGTGATGACGGTATACCATTGTGCCCTAAGTCCCTCACCACATAAGATATGAAAGAATGAATATCATCACTTTAATATGTACTATTGGATCAAGACATTTTTGGTAAAATTAGCTGAGAAACTTACTAAATCTCGAATAGATAATTAAAATTTAAAAAGTCGGCTAAAACCTCAAAAATATAACGTCGCTTTAAATTTGGAGATTTGGAATTAAGACATTGTTTGGGAAAATTAGCTGGGAAACTTGCTGAAATCTAAAACAGTAGCTGAACTCGAAGAGCTAGATGTAAACTAAATATAAAGTCGCAGAAAGTTATGATCAGACTGAAAATGTTTGGCAAATTCGCTGAAAATGTAGCTCATATTAAGATTTTTAATCCTTACTTACAAAACTGTTTGATCAAATAAACTAGCAGCAATGAATTGTCAAACCTAGCCAAGTTCTCATCACCACATTCATGGGATACTTATACGATACTTCCTTACTATTTTCTTGCAATTCTAAAACTGTACCTCGTGACTCCCAAATGTGTATGTTAAATTATAAAACGGATATTGGGTTTCCGACTATTAACTTAAACTTTTGGTCTATATGGTTTATTGATATGGTATCAGAGCCAGTATGACTAAAAGGTCACGGGAACGAATCTCTTATCCCTTAATTCTAAAGTGGAATATTATCACCCATTTATGAGAAAGACTTCAATTGTATCCACGCTTTAAACCCAAAGAGCATTCATGTGAGGGGGCATGCATGTTAGAGTATCACACCGATTTTGGGACTCCAACCATTAGCTTAAACTTTTGGTCTAGATGGTTTATTGACAGTGTATTATAACCTTTAAACCTGGGCTTCTATGATCAACTAGATGATTGTGATAAAATTGAGGTACAATGTCATCATTTATGTGATTAAAAAGATCCATATATTTTGTTATTTGAAAGCTGTAGAAAATATATGGTAACTATTTATCATTTGTAAATTTTGTATGTCATTTTGTTTCTTTGAAATATATTCCATCTCATCCACACCAAATATAATATACGAGGGACACATGTTTTAAGGTAAGTTTGAGAAAGCAACCACATTTATGTCAAGTAGAGAGGTCCACTTGCAGTTGGGGTGGGTGAGTCATACAAACACAATGGCATATGGTATGAACAAATATGGGTAAATGAAGAAAGTTTGGTCAAGTTTCAACCCAAAGAGGAATGAATAGTTTGGTTTGAATGGACCAAATAAGGTAAGTGTTACATTTGGTCTTGATAGGAGGGAGTAGATGTTAACTACAAAAATGGTGCATTGCTATGATTTGTGTGCTATATATAGACGGATCATTCTACCATTCATAATGCGTTAATCTATATCAAAACTAGAAAT
This sequence comes from Heliosperma pusillum, assembly GCA_022085475.1. Taxonomy (NCBI): domain Eukaryota; kingdom Viridiplantae; phylum Streptophyta; class Magnoliopsida; order Caryophyllales; family Caryophyllaceae; genus Heliosperma; species Heliosperma pusillum. The sequence continues at coordinate 39,526 of JAIUZE010046565.1, forward strand.
GGAGCTTCTTTCACATAAACATTACTTGTTTTGATTGTTCGAGTCGGTCCAACATCAAAAGATAACACCGTATACTATAATCCTGCATAGAATGAAGATATTTATACCTTAACTTCAATACCACATCGAAAATATAAGTCTAGCAAACTTGGACTATTCGTATAAATAAGGCTACCCCTACTATAATTTTACTCACTCATCTTTGATTAGTACCAAGTATGGCAATGTCTTACATTGCCATATCAAGTGGTGACGATCATGAGGATGATGAAGATGGGATGTTTATACCCTCAATTATTCAAATAACCAAGCCAGGGGATTATCAGGTGAGTTCTCTTTTATTTTCTTTTTTCTACTTATGTTCTTTTTTATTCTTATTTTCATTAATTATTTTTCCTTTGCTTTCCCGTCTAAGTTTTTTCCTTAAATGTCTACTTTTTTATGCTTATTATATTGATTGTGTCTTTATTTATATTATATTTCCTATTTTTATCTTTTTGTACGTTGTATTTGCAACTTGATGTTTATTGTTTTGATATTTATTTTCTATACTTTTGATTAAGAGAGTTACTTGACAATCGATAGCAATCATGCTCTTCTTAACCCACATTTTGTACCATAAATGTGTATTTTGTTGATCAATAATAATTATAGTATTTACGCAATCATCATCAATATTATCTAATTTTCTATACTCTTTATGTGGTATCAGAGTCGAGATTTGCACGACATGATTCTACCTCCATTGTCTTTTGCCCCTACGAATAAGGTTTGCTTTCATTATGAAATATTGTTTCTATAATTGATGTATATGAAGTATATCATTGATTTATTTCATTTTGATTTCTTTTATAACACTTATGTAGCAATTATTAAATCATCAAATGATCTAAATATGACTCCATAAACTCTTGCGCATCTTCTCTCTTCCTCTCTCACTACAAATTTGACTCATATCACACTACCTAAGTAAATAATATCCAAATGATTTTTACAAAAATAATTTTATACAATTCTTTCGATTGAAGTAAACTTTAAGGCCATGTTTATTTAATTTATTATACTTTAATCTTATAAATTTTTTAGAACTGGACTTATCGAATTTAAATTTTTCTAAATTAAAATTCTCCAATTTGAACTAAACTGAATGTAAAAAATATGATATAACTTATATGAACTTTTCTAAAGTGAATTTATAATCGTTGCTACGATCATGTCATTTATTCAAGACCATATGCATATTATTTCAGCAGAATTTTAACAGTTTAATCACCTCTTTCTCCGCCGCCTTCCCCAATTGATTGATATGGGTTGTTGAGGCAGATTTTTGACAGATTTATTTAAAAGTTCAAATGGCAGGTTGCTTTTCAAGATGTTGTAATTGAATAGCCGATTTTTATGAGGTGGTTGAATAGTAGTTTGTGTGTCAGTAACATTTTTTGTATGTACGAGTACACATAAATTAATTGTTAGAATATGATGCTCAATAAGTTTCAATCTTTTGTTTACCTTTGATTAAAATATTTCTCATGAAAAATAAAAAAAGGTAAGAAAATGAATGGAACGGAGAGAGTAACCTTCAGTAATAAGCCGACTTTCTTAAATATAATTTACGTAATGTAGTTTGATTTGATGTTACATAGCAAAATGACTCACTAAGTTCTCTAAGCTTTTTCAATTGTGAAGAAGAATGTTGTCAATGCATTTATGTTACCATTTTCTTTTTTGAGTCATTGAAAACTTTTGACACCGGGGTAATATTGTTATTATTTGACATATTTTATTCTTTTGCAGCAAATAATGAACATAAATCTAAAGGTTACAAAAAGTGTTTCTTACAAATGTGATTCAAAGAAGGTATTTCCGAAAGCCACAAAGAGCCAATCTTCAATGTTCGAACTCTGATGATGGTGATAAAGCTCTGGCATTCTATGGCGTTGAGGACTATCCGACCGTGTAACTTATATCAGACACCATGTCTGAACTTTGCAGGAAGTTGTATGTGAGAATACCCGCTAAGCAAAAGGTTATCGAGATTCATGCTCGATTAGATGAGTGTAATCTCCAAATCAAGTCGGTGGTTGTGATAAAACAACGTTTTCGATCACCCGATTATGACCTCGTGTATTGCGGGAAAATTCTCAAGAATTACCAGAATTTGTATCATTTTGCATGTAAGTCCCCATTAAGACGACACAATTCGTATTAAGCTATTAGAGTCACCGATCACCAGACTATGATCTTATGTATAATGGAAAAATTCTCAAGAGTTACCAGAATTTGTATTATTTTGCCTATAAGTCTCCCTTAGCATGACACTATCTGTCTTAACCATAAGACAATTCAAGTATCATATGTTTGTAAGACAAATAAATTGCTTTTGACCATGTATTCTGCTTTTGTTTTATTCTAACTACTTGACCCGTCTTACGTTTAAGAGACGGATAATGTCATCTTAAATGAGAATTTGTATTGTTTTGCTAATCGAAGAATTGTCTTAAATTTATGACCTAGGGATCTGTTTGGCAAGACAAATAAGCTACTTATTTGACCAAAATAGCTTATTCGACCAAAATTTCAGCTACCTTATTTTCTTGGTAGGTGTAGCATTTGAGAAATAAGCTACCTGGTTTATTTCAAACAATTTATACATAATCAGCTACCTTATCAGCTTCTAATTTTCAGATATCTTATCATCTACCTTTTCACATTTTAGTTAGCTTTTCAATTTTCAGATACATTTTTGGGTTTCAGCTAGCTTTTCAGTTAGTTTTGCTAAACATAGCCAAAGAGTTGCTAGAGGTGATCATTAGCGAGTTTAGGCCGGTTATGAACGGGTCTACACTTGAAAACACTGTCCACCGGGCATAAATTTATTACTAATTTCCATTATAACTAACCTAGTTTACTTGTCCATACCCGTCCGTCAAAATAGGCAGCCCTACCTGCCAGCCTGTTGGTGCAACATTATAACAAAAAAAACTTGGTTGTTTACCTAAACAAAACTACCTATTAACAAAAATAAAATACGTCGGTGAACATTTTTTTTCCGGTCTCAACTTTGTTTTGCTTATGTTGACGTAAAAATAGTTAGCTTATTGTTATTTAATTTTTTTTAAAGTTATTAAAGGTGTCATATAGATAAAATAGGAAAGGGTTTTTCTATATGGTAGCCCTCTGTTTTTTCAAATTCTACGTGGTAACCCTACTTTTCAAATATCACACATGGTAACCTTCAACTCTATTAATATCTATTAGCGTGACCCTTAACTATGTTTTCCGTCAACTTGGCCGTTAAGTATGTGACGAAACCAATTGAAGTATGAGATTTTCTACAAGGTAACCCTCTATTTTATAAAATTTTACAAGGTAACCTTCTTTTTTGTTACGAAAGAAACACTCTAGGTATCATCATCTCTTCAAGGTATAATTATCGCAATTATCGCAATCCACTTATTTAGTATTAAACTACTAATAAATAAGTTGTCTCTTTATATAATAGTATAAGACGGTCTCACACAATATTTACTGAAAAATTATAAACTTTAAATAATATTTAATGGTACACTATTTTTTATATTTATAAGTGATGGCAAATCATGATTCCTAATAATATATCATTCAGTATAATAAAATGCAAGCAATAATGAATTAGTATATGAAATTTTAAATAACTAATAGGTCAAAAAAACGAACACATAAATAACAATATTCCTAAAATTAAATCAATAATATTTTCCACATATGACATGAAAACAATATCAATAACAATAACAATGAGACGTTTGTATAAGACATTAGATGAAAGATATTTTTAAATTACGTCCATGCAAAAAAAGAAAAAAACCAAGTGACGATGAGAAATCAATAAAAGAGTTTAGGCATACGTAGGAAGATAAATCACCCAAAAAATAAAATATTTGCCAAATTCGATATCAACATAATTGTTTAAATGGCTAATAATCATTACAAAGAGTTTTTTTTAAAGTTTTAGCTGATGATTATTTATATACTCTGTAACATAGCTACCTTCGATGATATTTATTAACATTTGAAATTATAAATAAGATTTATACATTATTCAAATCGTTAAAATCAACCCCAACAATTTACAATCTTATATGAATATTATAATGGAGTTTTAAATTTGAGGGTCATCCCATATATTTTTGATTTTAATGAATGGGTATTTTTTTTCCGATATATGTGAGTCCCCGTCAATTTTTTTCACCTCCATAGTTACATAAAAAAGGATGTATTACCTATAAGTTATTTAGCATAGAGAATAAACGTTTTAAATTCTAAACTATTTAGCTCATGTATTCAATAATAGCGCGTACTATTATGAGCCGTGCATTTGTTGCACGGGTTTAAAACTAATACTTATATAACTTATCAAATTTCTCATCACACATTCATGGAATACCTATAAGGCTATGATATTCTTCTTTACAATTTTCTTGAAATTCCAAGTCTGTGTCTCGCGACCCCAAATGTGTATTAACATTCAAACTTGGGCTTCTAGGATCACCGACGAGATTGTGCTAAAGTTGAGGTTATAAAAAATGTCATGATTTACGCAATTGCTCCTCTAAGATGATCGTACGCTGCAATCAATTGAATGTGACATTTTTGACAAATAGTGACCAATTCTTGTTAAACAATGACTATTTTTATGACTAAAAGATAGGTGGTCACTATTAACCAAAAGTTGTTACTATTAACAAAAAAGTGATCACATTTTGCCAAAATACACGGTATATAACCGTCTTACAAGAGAATGACAGCATGATTTATGTTGCATATGTTACATGAAGTAGCGTATTAATGTGATTAAAGAGATGCATATATCATTTGATCTGTAATTCTGAAAATTGTAGAAAATAGATGACAACTATTGATATTTGTAAAATGTTGTATATGTCATCATTATTATTTCTTTGAAAAATAGATGGTGAGTATAAAATGGTGCATTAATCTTATGATTTATGTGCTATATTTAGATGGATAATTGCTTCGATCAGTTTACAATTCATAAATGCACTATTAATTCTTATGAAAACAAGGAATGAAGCTTCTTTCACCATAAGTATTACTAGTTTTGATTTTTCGAGTTGGTCCCACATCGAAAGTTCTAAAAATTTTCTACATAATGAGGCCATTTATATCTTAACTTAAATCCCACATCGGAAAGATAAGTCAAGTTAAGTTGGATTACTCGTATAAATAAGACTACCCAGACTATGATTTCCTCACTTGTCTCGGATTAACACCAAGCATGGCAATATTTTATATTGCTCCATCAAATGGTGATGATCAAGAAGACGATGATGACGATGGTAAAATTTTTATACCATCAAATATTCAAATAATCAAAGCAGGGAATTACCGTGTAAGTTCTCTCTTCTCTTTTTTGTTTTTTTTTTTTTTTTCTGTGTTTATGTTTTTTTTTCTGTGTTTATGTTTTTTTTTCTGTTTTTTTCTTCTTAATTTAGTTTTGCTTTGTTTCATGTCTTGGTTTTTTTTTGTTAAATGCCTCTTGTTTTATGTTTATTATTTTGATTGGGCCTTTAGTTTGTCATTTTTGTATCATTTTATAAGTTGCGTTTGCAATTTGATGATTATTAATGTTATTTATTTCGACCCTTATAATTTTTGTTTTTGATTAAGTGATTTACTTGAGCAATGACCATCCATATCAACCATGCTCTTCCTAACCAATCTTTTGTACCATTAATGTGTATTTTATCATTCAATAATAATATGTATGTAATCATTATCAATATTATCTAATTTTGTATACTTTTTATATAGTATCAGAGTCGAGCATTGCCCGACATCATTCTACCTCCACTGTCTTTTGCCCCTACGAATAAGGTGAGCTTCCATTATGACAAAATTCTTTTTTCTATCATAGGTGTATATCATTTTAATTTATTTTATAATCATCAATGATCAAAATACGTTTCTATAGACTCCGGCGTATCTTTCCTCTTCTTTCACTAGATTTTATAGTCATCTACGATTCTGTGACACGTGTTAGTTCTTTCATTTTAGATAGGAAAATAATCGTGACGTATTCATTCTACCTGATAAATAACTCCACATATTTAAAATCCATTTTTAAAAGTAAATAACATTTGCATGATTTTAACCAAATTAATTTCATTTATTTATTTCTATGTAAGTGAACATAATTAAGACCATGTTCTTTTAAACCACAATTTCTAAAATTTCTCGACAAAACTTATACAATTTAAATTGACTTTGAAAATCTCAATTTAACTAATAGGATCTAAACTTTATTACCTCAATTACTACTCCCTCTAATCAAACCATTTCTATGCATTTCATTGTTTAATGAAAATTATTATTACCATTATGTAATATAAATTTTCTAACATTTTCCCTAAAATATACCCAGGGTCTCCGTCCGTCCAAACCCATAACTTCCCATCATCACCGCCTATTCCCAACCAACATCCTAATACCAGCGGTGATGGAAGGCAAAGACGAGACGAACCGGGTCCGACATCTAGACATTCGAAGAAAAATGGCAAGCAAAATGGCACGACTATAAATCATGATTATGGAACTTAACTATTCTTATGACGGCTATGGAGTGCATTCCCATCGTCATAAGCGTAAAAGATATCGTTAGAGCTGCCAATACATGTTTGCTGAGATTGAGGTAATAGTTTCTAGTAAAAGATTACATTTTAAAAATACTATTTTTCAATCTTGATCATCTTTGAATATTGGTGCGATCACTCTATGATCAAGGTGGTGGCAGGACATGAAGGGTTGTTCACTTGTTCAGGGTCTAATTGTACATGAGCTTTTTCTAAGAGCTACTCTCTCACTCCGCCCCGTTCATTTATTTACCTTTGCTTTTGATATACAAATTAAGGAAAAAGTATGATTCATTTGTGATTGTATTTAATGGATAATAAGTGGATAATAGTCGCATTGAAGAATTCAAATTACTACTAGAAAAGATTTCTAATATATATAGGGAAAATAAGGGATTGAGTAGATTGTCGAACAATTGGAACGGTACAGAGACGGTTTAATAGATAAACTACGAAACTAACTTAGCAATGAAAATTAATAAGGTTATTGTATAGAGTAATGTATAGAGTTCATGTGTGTACACCAAAAAATTTAGGACATGTAGGGTACACCATAAAAAAAATCGGGTATACACCGTAAAATTTCCTCATAAACTAAGTAATAAAGCCATAATATAAAAATAATGGCTATAAAATAGACTTGGCAAACGGGTCAATCAGGTCGAGCCAATTTCGGGTTTCGGGTTAAGCAAATTGTTGTATGGAAGAATACCTTTGCTTTTGGCACAATACTAAGGAAATAGTAGATGACCATTTGTATGTGGTTATACTTAGTCGATGACAAGTTGACATAGTCCAATACTCTTATTGTGGGATCAAGTTTACCTTCCAAATATAGAAAGGTAAACAAATGAATGAGACACTCTAAGATAGAAATGGTTATAAATGACCGTGACGGAGGGATTGTATTTTTTAGTGTTTTACATTTTGGTTAACCACGGGTCCACTGTACACCAAAGATAGTGGCTGCGGTTTCTCCATGTCGCCTAAAAAAATAGAACATTTACTTGGGAGTAACACTTCCTTGTTTGCCTATCTACATTTGCAGGTGCCAAAGAGAATAGGCAAAGGAAACAAATTACCGGCCTTTTCATACCATATTTACAAGATTCAAAGAGAATGGGTAAAGGAAGAAGTAACATCGCTAGAGATAATTGACAAAGCAAACTTAGATCGGCATCCAAGCCTAAATATTTCACCGTGCATGAAAACAACTACTGTCGTGTATATGTCGACAGAGCAATTCCTCGTTCCGGCGAGATATAAGGCTTAGAGTTTCGTGCCTCAATCAATCTCCATACCTCACTTGTTCCGTTCCCTTGCCTCCATATTAACTGGAGATCGAAAGATGTGTATTTGTCTAAGAATCTCCCATGTTGGTCGTGGCTCCGCTTTGAAGGGATTACGGTAACAAAGTGAAGAAATTGCAAAGATATCGAAATTGGATGAATGTGATGGAGGATGATAGTATGAATACGTCTCAAATGACGTAAATCTTGCCTAGGAATTGAAAGCACATACAAGATGAAGAAGGTTATAAATGATTATTTACGGAGTAGTTATTATGAATTATGGTCTCATGCAATATCATTCTCAATTGTTAGACGCAACTCCGGCCTCTTCAGAGAAGCCATGAATTTCGGAGATGGAGATTAGGTGGCATGCTAATATAGAGGATCAAAGTGTAACAAAGTGAAGAAATTTGCAAAAAACAACATTTTGTAGATTTGAGAAAACTTGGATAGATTCAAATATGCCTTTGATGGTAATTATTGCGTTTCAAATGACGTAAATATATGGAAGATGGAGATCATGTGATCTTGGGATAAAAGTGTAACAAAATGAAGAAATTGCAATGGATAACATATACGGGATATGGACGATATATTTCCCTTCTTTCACTGTGTTTGCTTTAGTTTTATTCCACGTTCACTTAATATTGTAGCCCATAAGCTTGCTAAACAAGCCAGGGTAATGTAGCTTTTTACTCTGTTTTTACTGCTGCCAAAAAAAAAAAAAAAAAAAAAAACATATATGGATGATTATTATTTGAGGAAAACTTGGATGATACCCAAAAAATATATATATTCTATATCGTACCCCTCTGTTTTTTACTTTTTACGTAGTATCCCTATACTTTTTAAAACCTACATGTTACCCCTAAATGATGTTGTTATCAATAAGCGTGACCCTAACTTTAATTCCGTCAATTATACTCAATTTTAGCCGTTAAGTGATGACTATGACGCTTAGGTATTTGCTTATGCGGATTTTTTATTGCTTATTTAATTCCCTTACTATCCCTCTAAATTTTCCCACATTTCCTTTCAAATTTGTCTATTTAATTCCCTTGAAATGTTCTCATTTCCATCTTCATCTCTCTTCTTCTTCTTCTTCTTCTTCTTCTTCTTCTCACAACATTCCATAGTGTCTGTTCTCCAGTTTAAATAATCATCTAAATATCATAATTCAAGATCATGATTATGTATATAAATAAAAAGCAAATAATAACCAACAAAAGCTATTAAAATGTTATCAATATAATAATTATTCAACAAAACATGAAAACTTTAACAAAATAGAACATTTGCTAGCCATTATATAAACCTTGACTAAGTCATAATAGTCACAAAAAATTTGATCAATATTGCTAACATAAGATTCCGTAATAGAAAACTAACAAGCAATGTAAAATAGAGAAAATTAATATACCTCTTTTGATCGATAGGAGATGATGATCGATGACCCTGGTGCAAGATAGGGAATCCAAAGAAGGAAAATAAATGAAGGGAGATGGTGTTAGAAAGTACACAAATTCTCATTTGTGACGGGCACTATATGTCACAATTCACAAGCTTTTGATGGATCGAATCCCTCTCACAAGCTTGCAAGTAGAAGGGCAAGTGAGAAATAATTGATTTTCCACTTGCCTTCCAACTTAAAAACTTATGAGAGGGTTCCGACTCGTCACAAGCTTGTGACGGATAGATCCATCACAAGCAAGACTAATTGTAGAAAGTAAGGGCACGAATGATATGTTGAATAAGTTAAGGGTTTCTTAAGTCTTTCAACAAAACATTAAGGGTTCCTTTAGTCATTGCCAAGTCAAAGCCTAGTCATTGCTTAATAAGCGTCATAGTCATCACTTAACGGCTAAAACTGAGTTTAATTGACGGAAATTAAAGTTGAAGTCACGCTTATTGATAATAACAACATGTAGGGGTATCATGTAGGTTTTAAAAAGTATAAGGGTACCACTAAGAAAGTAAAAAAACTGAGGAGTACCATGTGAAATATCCAAAAAAAAAATTAACGTAAATATTGCCTAGAAAAGGACGAATGTATGAAATGAGAGACTTTGATACAGTTCTAAAACTACAATAATCAGTGGTTACCAATTACGGAGTATTGGGCACATTTCTTGAACCATAAACACAACATTTACAATTGTGTGAGATAATATCTAGGTAGCACGGACACTCCTCCTAACTAGCCGTCCTGTGTCGGACACCGTGTCGAACACACGGACACACGGACACCTATAAATAAGGAATGAGAGATTGAAAGACGAAAAGAGATTGATTAGAAGATGAGTTAGGTGAGAAATAAAAATAAATTATAGTCAAAGTCAAATTTTACCTTAAATTATTTACATTTAATATCAAATACCAATATAAAAATAAAATCGTACGTTATTTATAATGATAAAATATACGCCCTCCTATTCCATGTATTCTTCCCTTTTCATTTGAGCTCTAGGATTAAGGAAATGAATTTGGACCACACAAAACACTATACCCCACATGTAATTAAATATGGACCACATAAAATACACAACCCCACCTCGAAAAATGGAAATAGGGAAGAAAACATGAATGGATCAAATAGAAAATAGGGAAGAATAGATGGAATAGGAGGGAGTATATTTTATATAATTTAATTGCCGTGTCCCGTGTCCTAAATTTCACGAGATGCTGTATCACGTGTCCATGTCGTGTCCGTGTTCGTGTCCATGTCCGTTTTCATGCTACCTAGGATAGTATCAAAATAATTTTATCGTAAGACCACTTCACTTCATAAATATGTACTTCCTCTATCTCGATTATTTGTTTATTATTTTTATTTTAGGGTGTCTAAATCATTTTCTTACCTTTATATATTAGGTTGGTTTCCATATATAAGTATTTTTATCTTCCAATGACAATATTGTCTACTTGTCATCCACTAAATTAAACATAAATGGTCCCCAACTCTTTTCTTAATATTTGTGCCGAAAGTAAAGATGAACAAATGACCGGAACGGAGGGAGTAACCTTTATTTATTATGTTTTCCTTACCTTATTGAATGGTATTTGTGACTCTTTTAATATTATCCAATTTTATAATATTTTTAATATCTTATCTACTTTCGCATCTCATTGTCTTAAATAATTAGTATATATGATCTGTATTATTTCGTAACTTATGATCCTTAACTATTAAATAATACTATCTACAACCACTCGACCCACATAACTAATGTGCTCTTTAGCCAAACAGAGGGTGTTGATGCGAGTGAAGAAGCGATTTAAATAAACGAGCAATTGTTGTGTTAGGGATTAAACTCGTGACACGTGAGGCCGACGGACAAGTTTGTTTCCGTGGGACTATTTGACTAATAGTCCGCCGAGACTATGAGTCAATGGATTATGTGCTCGAAATAAACCTTTATCTTAGCCTGAACATGAGTTCTTACGTTAAAAACCTATTTAACTTAAATCAAAGATCTGATATAAAGTCTCAAATCTGAAATTGTGATCAATCCTTGATCGAGTTTTTCAACTTTTTATCCTCAATAATTTGTTTAATAATGAATAAAAAAACATCATATTTACTGTAGCTAGTTACGTATTTAATAGTAGGAAAACTAATAATTTAACTATACTTGACTCCTAGCTCTATTAAGTATTAAACTGTAATACCCCGTGTTTTATAGCAGTAACTCGATCGGGTATTCGGTTAATTAAGGCTACTCGACTGAGTAAGGTGTGTGGGTACTCCGTACTCGGTCGAGTAGGTTGACACTCGGCCGAGTAGAGTGGTACTCGATCGAGTGAGAATACGTTGAAGAATTTTAGGTCGTTATTGCGGTACTCGACTGAGCATTTTTGCACTCGGTCGAGTAGGGCTACTCAGTCGAGTAGGGCTACTCAGTCGAGTGTACTCGGTCGATTGATTTGGGTGATCGACCAAGTAAATTCGGTTCTCAAATGTTTCGCGACGGTTCTTTTTACTTATCGTTGAGGTTTATATTAGAGAATTCGGCATTCTTGTCTGTAATTCTTCCCCTATCTCTCTCTCTCTCTCTCTCTCTCTCTCTCCAATCATCCCTCATAACCTCTAATCTTCTACTTAATAATTCTTTGGCAAATTTTGTGAGTAAATCGGTCCAATTAGATCTTTCTTGTTCTTCATCCGGTAAACAATTGTTGCTACTAGACTTTGTTTATTAGATAATTTTCCTAGGTTTTGGGTTATGGGTAGAATTGTTATTGATAGATTTGATCATGGGAAATTATGATTATATGGATATTGGGAGGATTTATAATAATTATATATGTAAGTGTGTTTTATAGGTACTTGGTGCGAAGGATTGCTAGCGATGATTGCTTTATAATATTTGGATTGCTAATGTTGTTGATTCTTATGCTTTGATTGTTAAAAGGTAGGATTTTCCACTCATTTTATGTATATATGCGATTGATGTATGTCTTGTAATATAACTTTTGGCATGGTATTAGAGTTCAGAGTGATGTTGTGATATAAGGTGTTGTGGAGGTGGTTAAATGGAGCAGTTGCGGGAGACCGACTACATGACTCTGTGGATCGCTTCTCATAGCTCCGCCATAAAGAGGACAATGCACGTAGTTATGATCTGGGTATAGGGGTCACCTACTGCAGTAGGTCTCATTAATTGTGTCTATTGGTGTGCCCTAAACACGACAGTGTGCTTGCTTATGGCATCGTGATTGGTTGCTACGATGTGATTGTTGATGGCATCATCATGTGCTTCACCATGGCATTGATGTCATGTGATGACTGTATTGTGATCTCATATGGTGTTGATTTTGTACATGTGAACTGACTTTTGTATGTTTTTAAATCTACTGTGATCCATTTGATATTTTTTTGCGAACGGTGAGTAGTTTTCTGGCATGTGATTGATGATAACTCTTGTTGGATTCATGATGGCAGACATGGACGTGGACGACTTATCGGGTCTTAGTGATAATGGTTAAGCCATTAGACTATTTGTTGAGTCGTATGGATTTGTATTTGGATTGGGTATTAAATTGTATCTTTTGCATTTCATTCACTTAATAAAATAATTTAATATTTTTAGGTTTAACGATACGATATGTACTACCTTGGGAAATCAAGATGGTAGCATCCCTATTTACTTTGGCCGGCTAAAGAGGGGTGTTTCATAAATTTCTAATGGCATAACGGCTGCCTTATTTTATCATATCCTAAAAGTTGTATATATCAAAGAGTCCAAATTGAGCTTAGTCTTGTACATCCAAGATCTTATCAGTTGTATTTATATTTCAGGGAGGGGGTACAGATGTATTTAGCACATCGGCCCAACATGGGCGAGAGTAGTCCTAGCAAAACTAATCTGACCTGACTCGATAAGGCTGACCTGAGACTCAAAATTGACTCGAACTACAACCCTCAAATATGACCCAAACCTGCATTGACCCAAACTGCTCTGAACATGACTCGAGCTTACTTGACCTGTAACTAATCCGACTCGAAATCACCTAACTCAAAAATAACTCGACAAAACATAACTCTAATTGAACAAAAACACTTGCAATCACTAATTTAAAAGCATGCTTTATGTTATTTACTTTAAAGTACATATTCATCAAAATTAAGTTAATAATACTCCATACAATCCAGACCAAAGGTTGACTTCTTTACATTATTCATGGTTGTACAAAATCTTTGGTATTATTTGTAATTTATAAGAGAGAAAAAATAGTTATGTGATATCTTGTTTGATTGATCGTCATGATTGTTATAAGAATATCAATTTATTTTTTTATAATTTTTAATAACGTGTAACTAAATATATTCACGTTGCAAAAAGCGCATCAACGAGTGTGGTAAAGTCAGTGTAACATTTGGTGTAGATTGAAGGGCGTAGATAAATATACTAAACATACCTTTTTATCTTTTAATTATGGGCTCAAAAATGATCTGATTCCCCACGAGTCCTTTCCAGCTCACTTTGGGCGTAGTTATGCACATCCTCGAAACCTTTACATAAGATCATTCATCCTAATATTATTGTGGAGTTCATATCATAAGCTTCAAGAAAAGAAATAACACTTTGTTGATACGAATATAAGCTTATCAATGGACCTCTTCAATGGGGTACCCCAACTAAAGACCTATTTACCTGTTTTTTTTGTACATAAGAGGGGAGAAGCCTCGAAGCTTACTAGAAATAATACAAGGAAAAGACGCACTTACGACATCTTCTCGAAGAATAGAACGTATGTGACAACACTCGTAAATGCGGAAAGTAAATCAAGCACAAAATGCAAACACGTAGCGGAAATACGGATTTTTAAAAACTTTTTCATAAAGGAAGTTGTACAAGGAATCGTCAAGCAAACCAATACAAAAAATAAAGTAAATACAACGGGAAGACAAACTCTCTCAAAAACTAGAGAGTCTAGAAAACTATAGTCCACCAGAAGGTAAAACGTCTACATCGACGCCCGCTAGCTCACACAGTCTCAACCCCAAAAAGAAGCACCAACTAGTACTTGTTCATTCATGAAACATGAATGTCACAGTCAGTGGAGAGTAACACGAGGTTCTCCCAGCCATATCACATTAAAATGTCCATAACAAGAGCATATGAACATACATTATCATCATCAAATATAAACAATATCATCATCATATGTAAACAATATCATCATCATATGTAAACAATAATGTAGTCATCATATATAAACAATATCATCATCTTATGTAAACAATATCATCATCTTATGTAAACAATATCAACATTGTGTGAACATCATTATCATCAAGTAACAAATACTTACAGAAGAACTCACCTTGACAACGATATCGCTACTAACGTAGAGCTTGTATCTCACCGTTAATGACCATATAGTCAAAGAGGTTTGGGACATGACTCATAAAAAGGCACAAGGCATTTAAACATCCATTTCACAACCAACCAATCATTAGAAACTGCAAACACACTCCCACGCTAAGTGAAACGCACTAGCATCTGCACATAGCATGAAAAGACGACTCTAGACTCTAATCCTCTCTTACCGAATGTGAAAGGTTAAACCTTGTAATTGTAATTGGACCAAGAAACTGGGAGAGAAACCACAAATGTCTGAGCGATTCCGCTCGTTCCCGTCCTTCACTTCAGGGCATGTCCCTTGGTGTGGTCAGTAAAATCCATGAAGTGAACAGCCCAATAAGGCGTGTACCCGATTCGACGTGTGGCTAGGCATGCACACATCCAAGACTCAGTCAACAACATAGAAGTCGAGTACCCTAAATATGGCAGGGCGGCCAACGCCAGAGGCGGACAGAGAATAAGTATACCAATCTTGGCAGGGCGGCCAACAAGAAAGGTTGTCACAATAACAAGTGCTCATACTCCGGCAGGACGACCAACATAGATGAAAATCAAGCAAAGGTCAAGCAAGTACGCTACATGCAAAGACACCACCTTGCAAGGATACAACATTTCACGACCGGATCGTTCAACGCTAAGCGTTCGCCTCCGAACGACGTCTTCATATCCCCACTAACAACAATAGAATACCTCTATCGCTCTGACATAAAAGTCTAACGAGTATAAAGGTACAAACGGGGAATGAGAGCTCAATATCATCCAACAACCAAGACCCAACAAATACTCAAGGCATAAATGACTCAAATGAGTTGAACATCAAAAACCGTCACCAAGCATGTGAATAAATCATCTGAGATACGATATAGTTCTTATATAAATGTTCAAGGTAATTTCATACTTCCTCCGTTCCATTTGATTGTATTAGTTTGCTTTTTGGACATTATTCATAAGTGAGGAGAATCTTTAATACAACTTTTAATATATAACATAAAAAATAATCGTGTGAGATCTTGTTTAAATTGTCTTACCGAGTACAATATTAATTTCAAGTTTTTATAATTTTTTAATAATATGTAAGTAAAGATATAAACAAAGGAAAATGAGCATTGGCATACGTGATAAAGCAAACGTATACAATCAAATGGAACGGAGGAAGTATGTTTATAATATAAACTAACTGTAGGAACCTTAACACACGAGATTATATGAGAAAAGCGAAAGAAAGGGTATATGGGGTTCTTAGCTGGTCGGCTAGACGGCGGCCGGTCGTCCGGTAGCCGACCAGCTAAGGACTAAGGCCACCAAAATTTTCACAGAATCGATACAAGAACTCCTAGCCGGTCGGCCGGCTAAGAACCAAGCATACTTCAAAAATGCAAGGAGATGAGGGGTCCCCATCCGGTCGGTCGATTGGGAGATTGCCTCAAATCCAGTTTCCACACGAAAGAAGACAAGGAAGGGTTCCCAGCCGGTCGACTGGCTGGGAGCCACGGCACACAATTTTCACTAACTTGATACATGAGTTCCTAGCCGGTCGGCTAGGCCGGCGGCCGGTCGGTCGGCTAAGGGCCATTGTGTCCGGTTTTCGGCAATTTCACAACTTAAGTCCTCAAAAACTCAAGCCCATTTACAAACATCAACATAAACTACCATTACTGATCATTATTCCACACAACATATAGGCATCAACACCACCAACATACATGAGTTAAACCGTCATTAATGTCTTTAAAGTATTTTCATACAATTTAGAGGAGAATTAGCACAACAAACACTACCTTTCACTAAGAGAAGATATATGAGTCATAATTCAATGTTCCAACATGTAACAACATCAATTCATATCAATAGCTAGCAAAGAACTCGTCCTTCTCATAAAAACTACCCTAAAACACATAGAAAACACATAAAATTGTGATACTGAGTAACCCGTCAACATTACCTCTTGCTAGCTCTTCAAGCCTCAAAATCTTCTTCTCCTCCTGAACAAGAAATAATCCGTCTTTGAGATGAATTCAAGCTTAGAGAGAAAGACAGAAATTTGAAATTTAACAAAGATGAAACTTTCTTGCCTATAAAGAAAGAGAATAAGAAAAGATGAAGATCGATGCAAGAATCAAGATATTTGGTTAAAAATTGAAGAAATTATGGTGGTTTCAAGTTGTGAGGGAGTTGTATTTTAACGAGGTTTTGGTATAGAAGAAAATCTGAAAAATTATATGGATGGGAAGGAATGAGGTGAGTTTGTGAAGGAGGGTGAAACCTAATAAAGGTCCAATAAGACATGATTGGCCCAACAACGAAAAAGGGTCGGACTTTACAAAAATTTAGCGTATAATTCGAATATGAACTCAAAGCGGGGAAAAAGATCCGACTTTCACCCAACTAGCTAACTTACTAATTAAATTTAATATCAAGGCTAAATAATAATGAAAATAAGATATGTTAACTTGATATGAATATAAGATATGAATATTATTTTCTGTAAGCATGGGTTATTTGATTATTTTCACTTTTCCCACATCGAAAAACATGACTTTATTATATAAGTATTTCGTATTAACTGAAGGCATGTCGTATATGTTAACTTGAGTACCACATCGGAAATACTACTCGAGTAAACATGTCTATTATCATATTTAAGGCTAGTCCAGTCGTGGTTAATAACTCATCTTAATCAACTGGTGCCTTTGTTTAGTACCAAACATGACAATGTCTTCGATTACCACATCAAGTGGTGAAGATGCCGAATTGTATAAGAAGCAGGTGATGATAGCATGTTTATACTATCAAACAATCAAATTAGTGAAAATAATCTGAACCCTCGCGAGTCCTTTGGAGCTTATTTTGGGCGCACTTATTATGCATATTGCCGAAACCTTTCATGAAGATCATTCATCCTAAAATTAACGTGGTATTCATATCATAAGCTTCAAGGGAAAAAAAGAACACTTTCTTGATACGAATATAAGCTTATAAATGGACCACTTCAATGATGTACCCCTACTAAGTAAAGAACCTATTCCACTATCATGGGGGTATTACCGTATTACAATTCACCCACTCCACCCGTTTTAAAAATGTCTCTGAGCTCGAGACAACCTTATCGAAACAGGTCATTCTTATAAATCGGGTCAGTAGCTTTGTCAGGTCTAGGTACTATGATGTATTGATGTCTACACTATATTAATGTATAGCTGACTAGAAAGATGGGGTATTACAAAGACGATACATTATTTTTATGACTTCGAGTCTTATATAGATGGTAACTATTGATCATTTATCTCCGCCTGAGATACACACCATCTCTAGTCTTTTATTTATTTGTTCTGAAATTAAGTACTATGTGACTTCTACAAAGTTTTTGTAAGTTTTTCTAAGATGCTAAAGTAAACTTGTGAGAACTTAACTTAATTTATATTTATGTTAATTACTAGCATCAAGGATTATCTCGCACTGTTAAATGCTAGTAGTTTTTAAGAAAATAAGGTATGAATCTTATATTCTGTAAGCATTGATAATTTGATTGTTTCCACTTTTCCCACATCGAAAAAAAACAGAACTTTATTATATAAATATCTCGTATTAACTGAAGGCACGTATATATTAACTTGAGTACCACATCACAAAATACTACTCGAGTAAACATGTCTATTCTCGTATTCAAGGCTAGTCAAGTCATCGTGGTTAATAACTCATCTGATCTTCATCAACGAGTGCCTTTATTTAGTACCAAATATGGCAATGTCTTCGATTATCACATCAAGTGGTGAAGATGCCGAATTGAAGAAGAAGCAGATGATGATAGCATGTTTATACTATCAAACAATCAAATTAGTTAAAATTATCCGAGCCCTCATGAGTCCTTTGCAGCTCACTTTGGGCGCACTTATGCATATTGTCGAAACCTTTCCAGAAAATCATTCATCCAAAAATTACCGTGGAGTTCTTATCATGAGCTTCCAGAAAAAAAAAGCACTTTCTTGATACGAATATAAGCTTATCAATGGACCTCTTTAATGGGGTAGCCCTACTAAAGAACCTATTCAACTATCATGGGGGTACTACCGTATTAAAATGCACCCACTCCACCCGCTTCAAACATGTCTTTGAGCTCGAGACAACCTTCACGAAATAGGTCATTCTGATTGGGTCAGCTTTTCCAAGTCTAGGTTCTATGATGTCTACACTATATAAATAAATAGCTAACTAGAAATATGGGGTATTACAAAGACGAATACATCATTTTTATGACTTCGAGTCTTATATAGATGGTAACTATTGATCATTTATTTCCGCCTGAGATAAACACCATCTCTAATGCTTTTATTTATTTGTTTTAAAATTAAGTATTATATGACTACTACAAAGTTTTTGTAAGTTTTTCTAAGATGCTGAAGTAAACTTGTGAAAACTTAACTTATTTGATGTTGATGTAACTTGTGAAAACTTAAATTAATTGATCTTAATGTTAACTACTAGCATCAAGGAATATCTCGCACTGATAAATGATAGTAGTTCTTATGAAAATAAGATATGAATGTTATTTTCTGTAAGCATTGATTATTTGTGTATTTCCACTTTTCCCACATAGAAAAACTGGACTTTATTATTTAAATATCTTGTATTAAATGAAGGCATGTATATATTAACTTGAGTACCACATCGGAAATACTACTCGAGTAAACATGTCTACTCTCTTATTTAAGGCTAGTCCAGTTGTGATTAATAACTCATCTTCATCAACTGGTGCCTTTGTTTAGTACCAAACATGGCAATGTCTTCGATTATCACATCAAGTGGTGAAGATGCCGAAGAAGAAGCAGATGATGATATCATGTTTATACTATCAAGTGAGTTTTCTTTTCTTTCTCTTGCTTTGTTCTTTTTCTTTATCTATTTATTTTGTTTGTTTGCTTTAATTTATGTCGTTTTTTATGTTTCTTTTTAGTTTGGTATCTTAGTTATTTCTTTACGTTTCTATTTTAAATATGTAGTTTTTTTTTAAACTGTGTACATGTTACTCTTTTATAAAAAATATTTTCGCATTTATTTTTCATTTCAAGCGAACGTAAAGAATTGATCGGGATACGACCGATAAAGTACTCTTTTTCCCGACATCTAACTTCGTCTTACAAACATTTCTCGTCACAATCGCAAGATGTTTCATTTCTTGTGATTGTGATGAGAAGTTGAAAACTGCTTTTAGTCTTGTAACATCATTCTACATGCTATTGATCAGACATTAATAGAAAGCAATCAAGCATTAACTCTAAGATATTGTTATGAAAAATCTGTTCTTCTTTTGGTACAGAATTGTGTTATGCCTTCGTGAAGCTCCCTGTATCGGTTCAGATGCAGATTTTCGGCCCCAGTCAGGAAGCATACACTACCTTAGAGTTGGGTAAAACGTTGGAAATGCCTGAATACCGACTGCAGGAAGAAACACGATTAGAGATAATTGACAAAGCAAAATTAAATGGACAAGCCTAAATAAATCATCTTATTACAAGGTAATAAACTATTTCCGTATAAATGTCGCGGTATAATTCATCATTTTGATGAGATATAATGCTCAGAGATTTGTTGGCTCGATCAAAGTTAAAACCGACTAGTTCTAAGAGCCCTCGCTGGTACCGTGGATATGACTCCTTATTAGACCTATCAAAACTGATGAGTTGTCACGAATTTTACCCACACGCGAATTTGACCCTTGACCCGAAGTGACTCAAACTATTTTAGCTCGACCCGAATGTTATTTGCGTAAAGTTTTCCCTAAGGCATTGAACAAAGCATATAGAGAGTTTTATTTTTACGATTCTTTTAGTTATTTGCATATAATTTTCTTAACCGACAACACATTTGTGTATTGTGTTTATGTAGTGATCGAAAAATCATCAACATTGTTGAGGTGCTTGATAAACTTGTAAGGGTTTGTAGAAGTGAGACGCTAAGGATTGATGAAGTTCTTGAGAGAAATCATAGAGCATTTTCATCAGTTCTAAGTATTTATCTTGCTACATTTCGATATGATGATGAGATTGAACACAGAATATGTGTGCATCAAGCTATGGCAGATTCAAGTATGGATATAGAAGAACTTAAGTGTAATAAAGGAAAGAAATTTCAAACAATATGGAAGAATTCAGAAAACTTGTATAAATGCGATTGACATTAACTATATATGAATACTGCCTAGGAAAGGACGGGTCAAGGTCTAGTTAATTAACACGGACATTCCTCCTAACCAGATATCCCGTGTCCGACACAGTGTCGAACACCAACACTTGTCGGACACACGCCTAAACGTATCGATATCTATTAACGAGGAATGTGAGGTCGATAGACTGAAAGAGATTGATTAGAAGATGGGTTTATATCTTGCTACATTTCAATCTGATGATCGATAAGATTGAAGAAAGAGTATGTGCATCAAGCTATGGCAGATTCAAGTATATGGATATGGAAGAATTGTAGTGTAATAAATTGAAGAAATTTCAAAGGATATGGAAGAATTCAGAAAACTTGGATAAATGTGATTGACGTTAACTATATGAATATTGCATAGTTCACAAGTTATTATTGTTTGTATGAGATTGTTCTACAACAATTTAATGCAAGATCAGATGGATGTATCATAGATTATGTATCTGATGTATTATAATTGATTGTGTAACTTCTAAGTATTATAATAAAATTTTGAGTAGTGTTTTAAAGATTATTAAATATTCTTTCATATGAATATATGTATCATAATATCCCATATTATATTTTTAGAGATATTCAAGAGAACAACGAGTGTCTAGAAATGTGAGAAATTCATATATATATAAAATAGAGAAAGTGCTTATTCCTTATCCGTGAATGCAGCAAATTACCATTTACCACCATAACTTATGTACTATGTGGAAATCAATCCCTTAAGTTTCAGTTGTATCAAATTAGCCCCATAAGTTTCCAGAAATGTGCAGTTACGCACAAATCAAGTTTTCTACCATTTTATTTAACTAAAACCTATTATTTTCTATTGTAAAAATCATTTTGAAAATAACTATTAAAAATTAAATACAATATTTACATATTCAAGCAAAAATGAGAACAAAATTAAATATAAACAAAAATTGGTCGTGTAACTTTTCTTTGTAACTTCACTAAAAATGCTCATATTATGAATATTTTTTACCAAAATAAATAAAAAAATATATATTTTGAACATGCTTCTATAATTCAGAATTCCGGGATTAATATTTAATCAATAATTTTGACTTTTCATAATAATAAAATATTTAATTTAGTAGATTTTATTCTTAAAAATAAGATATGTGGTTAATTGCACATGGAGAGAAATTTATGGGGCCAATTTGCTACATTCATAAGTTAAGGGACTTAATTGCACATAGTATCAAACTTATAAGGGTGATTTGCTATATTCCCCTTTATCCAAGTATATAAGTTTAAGACAACTAGGTAAATAACTTATGTAAAAATTAAATTTGATACAATTAAGTAACAAAACTGTTTGATATGAGGGTGATTTGCTATATTCCCCTTTATTCAAGTATATTAAATTTGATATAATTAAGTAGCTACAGATATGTAATATGTTATTTAATTATATAAGCCTGATAACACTGTGTATGTAGCAAAAGTAACTCAGTTAGCAGTGAAAATAGATGTAGCCACAATGGCTGTAGTAAATATAACAATAATCACCAATGTAAGTAGTAACACTAGCAATAATAGCAACGAGAGTAATGAAAGTAAGTAATAGTAGTAATGTAATTAAAAATATTATACAAGAGTAGTGAAAGTAACAATAATGACGGTGAAAATAGTAATAATAACATGAGAATCACGAGGTAATAACTACCAAGGAATTACGAAAAATTAGCTAAACAATCAATTTAAGAAAAAAAAAATTATTTATTTAAATAATTAAATAAGTTTGAAAAATTTAACGGAATTAGTGAATTAACCGTTAAAATGAGATCAGTGATCAGTGATGAGTGCTTGCAGGAACTGTCTCAGGAGTTGCACAGAAAATAAGATAGTTGGCTTCGAAATGGTCAGGTATATAAGCTTTCCCACCCGTCTTCTCTACATCTCAGGATTGGCAATAAGCTAAGAGTTTTCTTGTTTGGCTTCAGTTTCACATGACCATTCAAAGGTATTTTCAATAGCCTTTTTTGTTCTATTCCAAATTTGTTGATCATGTCACTTGTCTGGCTACTTATTCTTTGTGAGGGCTTAAGCTTGCGACGAATCGTCCCATCACAAGCAAGACTTATTGATATCCAATAGCCTTTCAATTGGCAAAAAGGTCACTTATCTCCCATGTATCATTGATTTCTAAGGCATCTATAGCTAGTTCCTTGTTCATTGCCTCAATCTATTCATGCTGATTTTTATCATGTTTTTTGCCCCCATTTGAATCCCTTTTTGGGTCACTTGGGTCAGGAAAGGGTACGTTATTTCCCTTCCTTTTATCCTTCGCCCATTCCGTTCTTAGGTGCCATGCCCTTTGATTCGGGGGCTTCTAGTCATATATGTGGCTTCGGTGAGGAGGTGTTTATGTCACAATGGGATTGCGCTGGGCATTGCATGTTGGATTCCATGGTTTGTTGGTCCGTCGATCGAAGGAATCGATCTCTTAGGTGTACGAGAGTTATCTCCATCGATGGTAGACTTCGTCGTCTTGATCATCACCTTCAATTTCTACGCTCTTTTCGCAAGAGTGTAAGTACATCTAGTTATCGCCTCTCTGCTGTTTGCCTATATCGTCGCATCTTGGAGGCCCTTCATGCTGATGAAGCTGGTTCGATCGATCGTGGCTATTCTATCGATCTTCATCTTTATGTTATTGTAATTCAGTCTTATGTTGTAGTAGGTGTATTAGTTTATGTTTTACATGTATTTGGTAATTTTCGTAGTTTAGCTATTAGTTTCCGTCCTAGATCTTATATCTGGATGACTGTCATCAATGTTGCCCGTAAAACAGTATAGGTTATCCTTACCTATTGTCAAAATAAAAAACAATTATCTCGCATTTATAAATGCAAGTTTTAATGAAAATATAAAACAAAAGCTTATTTCTTGTAAGCATTGATTGTTTCGAGTGTTTCCATTTATCCCACATCGGAAGACAAGACATTATTGTTACATAAATATCTCGTAATAATTGAAAGTATTTGTATATTAACTTGAATACCACATCGGAAATATTAGTCGAGTGAAGATGGTCTACTCTTATATATATGGCTATTCCAGTCGTGGTTAATAACACATCTTCATCAATTGGCGCATTCATTCAATGCCAAACATGGCAATGTATAAGTGAATTACCAAAGTGAGTTTCTTTTTCTTTGCCTAGTTTTGTTTTGTTTCATTTTTTAGTTTATTTGCTTAATTTATTTTTGCTTTTTAGTTTAATTTCTTTATTTATTTTTATTTTTGCATTTTATTTAGTTCAGTTCTTTATTTTTTCATTATAAGTATATAGAGGTTTTATTATTATTTTTATCGTGTGCATCTTACTTTTTTATTTTATTTTTAAAGCATTTATTTATATTATTTCCTTGATCTTTATTTCCCGCCTCTTAATTCATTTTATTTTTTTGTATGCCAATTTTATCCATTTTCGACATAAGAACTTGATACTTTGTACTTGATAGTGTCAATTTATAACCTTGTAGTTAGCGTATCTATGTTCTTTTTGAATTAGAGCTGATCAAGTTATGGCGAATCCGTAAGCCCTGTGTAGCCTACCCGTTAATTAAGCGGTCTTGGACAAGAAAATGAATTATTCTTGGCCCCGCTATTTTCCGAAGGCGGGTATGGACTTCATAAAGAACCCCACGGACAAGCCCGCTAACCATACTTATAAACAGAAATTAAGTTTCATGTATGTACTACATACATATAAGAACTAGTAAAGTAAAAATATATAGTTTTATAAAGTTAACTAAACCCAAAAAAATTTATTAATGAAGGAAACTAATTTGAATGTGTTTTTATATCGGTAATTTTTTTAGAGACTTGTGCCGATTTAATTATAACTTGCAAATAGCTAACTTAATTATAACTTGAAAATTGTATATGTTAAGTTGAGTTTGCGATAGTTTAGTTTATTTAATTCGGGTTATACTTTAGTTACTTTTTAGCCTTACTCTTACTACAAATAAATTAAGCTAATACTTCCTCTCTCCCGATTAATTGTTGTCATATTCTTTTTTTCGGTGTCTCAGTCAATTATTGTCTTATCTAAATTAAGAAGTTTTTTTATGGTACAGAATTGTGTTGTGCGTTTGCTGCTAGTCTCCCTGGATCGGTTCAGATGCTAAAGAGAAGGGTGAACAAACGCCGCGAAATCCCCTGTCTCGCAGATGTTGTGGTATACACTAAGTTGGTTTCATTCTTCCTGTTGTTGCTGAGTAGAACGCTGGAAACACTTAAGAGCTTGATTAAGCCTAATACTCTACCGACTGCAGGAAGAAACATGACTAGAGATAATTCACAAAGCAAATATAGAGCAACAAGCCTAAATAAATCATCTTACAAGATATCTACTATTATCGCATGAATGTCGCCCTGTAATTCATCCTTTCGATGAGTTATAATAACGCTCAGAATTTTGCGGCTCGAACAAGGTCAGGCCCCTACGGAATAACAATTTTCTTAGCCTGTTCTTGGTCAAAGCTCATCGAGTAATTCTTCTATCATTTGTATTGCAAACTCTTCCGAGTTTTGGTTGCTATTATAGATGGTGGACGACATTTATTCATTTGATACTAGTTCATCAAAGTTGAATTGTACTGTTCAACAGAGATGATGATCCCTTATTCTCCAGGGTTGTCGGGTTTAAATAGATTCCGATTGGAGAAGAATGGAAGACGAAAGTCTAGAGATATTTGACAAAGCAAATTCAAGAAGATAATGAAATGTTGCAAGTATTTGACACAATTGTTTAGCCATTGTAATTGTGGAATATTAGGCACATTTCTTGAACCGTCATCACTAACATTCACAAGTTTTTGTATGACATTGTATTAAAATAATTTAGTGTAAAATTAATTTAGTGGATACAAAATTGTATTTTTTTTTATGTTTTCGTACTTTTTTTAGTCATATTTGTGACACTTTCAATTGATAGCCATTTTTATGATAATATCAATTTCATCGTATCTCGTTGTCTAGTGTTAGGGGTGGTCTCAAACCTTACATGATTATTATTATATAGGGATGTAGTTAGTACAAACACAAACATCATTAGTTGAGGTGATTAACATCAAAGTGGATGCTTCCTATTGTCTAGAGTCTCTTTCGGTTGGGATTGGTTGTGTTGTTCGGAAACCACTTGGGTCATTGGCTTAGAGGTTGGATAGAAAGATATTTTGCTACCTCTCCCGTCATGAGTGAAATTTTAGCTATTAAAATTGGTATTTACTTCGCCTTAAACCAAGGAGGGAATTTTGTTGTCAGTTCGGATTGCCTTGTGGCTGTGAATGCGAGATTACTAATGATGGCTACTTCCATAGCATTATTGGCCATTCGATTAACCTCCGTTTGGAGTGTACGGAACTATCAAGGGGCACATCGTCTTTGACGATCGTCTTTGAGCCTAGGTGCACCAATACCGTTGTCGACGCTCTTGCGTCATTCTCAAGGAAGGATCATGGCCCATACCATGGAAGACAATTATTGTATTCTAGCCTCAGTAGCTTGTGCTGAGCTCTCCCCTGACCCTCCCACGGGACTTTGATCTTTTGTAACCGCTACTTTGTTATTTCTATTTAATGCACCACTTCTATAAAAAAAAACATCTATTTCATTCTTATTCATACTTTTATTGACGTCGTTGGCTTACTTTTTTTACCTAAGGTAGATAACCTGGATGTTAGGCATTACAACAACAACAACAACAACAACAACAACAACATGAATTATCATCCGAATCTATCAAGATTTGATTCCGGCAATATGGTCAAAGATACATAGTCAATGTAATAGAAAATAGAAAAATGATTAACAAACAAGTGTATTGTAAAAAACTATAAGGTACACCCGAATCACATAGAAATCATCTGGCGGCGCTTTTCCACTTCAATCATCCCGCTTTAATTGTATGGGTCATATCTCCATCTAATTCCCCACCAATATGAATAATAAATCCTAGATAACTAAAAAA
Organism: Heliosperma pusillum; assembly: GCA_022085475.1. Lineage (NCBI taxonomy): Eukaryota > Viridiplantae > Streptophyta > Magnoliopsida > Caryophyllales > Caryophyllaceae > Heliosperma > Heliosperma pusillum. The sequence goes on from JAIUZE010046565.1 coordinate 66,503, forward strand.
GTCAAAATCGATCATCGACTATCTTCTGATAGAGTCTGCCTCCCTACCCTATTTCCCGTCCGAGATTGTTTGTTTATGCCCAGCTTCAAGAGAGAGTGTGAAAGATTTGAAAATCGTCGTCTTGGGGCTTATTTGAGACCATATAGAGATTTTCTAAGTCTACACACCCGTTGTGCCTTTGTATTTGTTGTAATTTCCTTTTTCAAACAGCCATCAAAATTACATTTAAGCTTATACATTTAGGCATCTAGTTCTTTGTTCTTTGCCTCAACATCTTCATCCTTCCTCACAATATCACTGAAGAGCTACGGAAGCCTCAACTTAATTGGAATTAATGCTAATGCTATCAAGGTTGTAAGTTGCTAGCATCAACAATTATCTCGCATTTATAAATGCAAGTTTCTATGAAAATATAAAATAAAGCTTGTTTCCAGTGAGCATTGATTATTTCGAATGTGTATATTTATCCCACATCGAAAGACAAGACTTCATTTTTTAAGTATCTCGTATTAATTGAAGGTATTTGTATATTAACTTCAATACCACATCGGAAATATTAGTCGAGCGAAGATGGTCTACTCTTCTATATAAGGCTACTCCAGTCGTGGTTAATAGATCATCTTCATCGATTGGTAACTGTCTTCATTACCAAACATGGCAATGTATAAGTTAATTACCAAAGTGAGCTTCCTTTTCATTTCCTAGTTTTGTTTTGTTTAATTTTTTAGTTTATTGCTTAATTTATTTTTTCTTAGTTTATTTTCTTAATTTATTTTTACTTTCGCATTTTATTCATTTATTTATGTTTTCATTATAAGTATATAGAAGTTTAATTTTTTTTACCGTGTGCATGTTACTTTTTTATTTTTATTTTTGTAAAGTATTTATTTATACAATTTCCTTGATCTTTATTTTCCGCGTTATGTAATTTTTATCTATTTTCGACATTGGAACTTGATAGTGTCAATTTATAACCTTGTAGTTAGCGTACCTATGTTCTTTCTGAATTAGAGCTGATCAAGTTAGGGCCAACCCGTTAAGCCCTGTTCAGCCTATCCGATAATTAAGCGGTCTTTGACTTGAAAATATCAAAATAATTATTCTTGACCCGCTATTTTCCGAAGGTGGGTATGGACTTCCTAAAAAACCCCACGGACAAGCCCGCTAACCATACATTATAAACAAAATTCAGCTTCGTGTATGTACTATATACATACACAAAATCTAATAAAATAAATATATAGCTAAATTAAGTAAACTAAACCAATTTTTGGTTATTGATAAAAGAAACTAATTTGAATGTGTTTATATATCGGTAATTTCTAGAGACTTGGGCCGATTTAATAATAATAACTTGTAAATTGTATATGTTAAGTTGAGTTTGCGATGGTTTCGTTTATTTCATTCGGGTTATACTTTAGGTACTTTTTCGCCTTAATTTGACTAGAAATAAATTAATTTAATATTTTTTATATTAAAGCCCGCAATCGATGGACAAACCCACAAGCTTAAACTGGCCAGACATGGATAACATTAGTAAGCCCGCTTTAACGGGTTTGGACAAGGCATATTAGGCATGTTGTACACCTTTTAAAAGGTTAGGCCAGACCCATGTCCGCCCAACGGCGCAAATGATCACCTTCATCTCTAATATCGTGTTACATTGTCTTATGAGTTTATTGAGAGCTACCCTGATGTATCTACAAAGAGTAAATTTCTAACATCAGATGTTAGTTGTTCATTTATTCATTAATTTTTCGGATTCTCATCATTACATTTTACTATTGATCAGTCATAGAAAGAAAGCATCAATTTTAAGGTAGTCAGTTTAGATCTCAAGTCTCAACTGCCACCTGAGTAAAGTAACACTTCTTGTTTGCCTATGTAGTATGTACATTTACAGATAATGAAGATAATGAAGGGAAAACTGAAGAAACGATATAAGCAATTGCTTAAGAGCTTGATTACGCCTAACGCGCTACCGACTGCAGGAAGAAGCATGACTAGAGATAATTCACAAAGCAAATATAAAGCAACAAGCCTAAATAAATCATCTTACAAGATATCTACTATTATCGCATGAATGTCGCTCTACAAATCTGCAATTCAACACAGATGAAGATCCCTTGTTCTCCATGGTATCAAAGCCGAGATAACTCGGGCTACACTCTCCATGACATCACCCATTTCCGCTGCACTGAAGAATTGTATCAAAATAAATATTGAATGGAAGATGTAAGTGATGAATTGAATACAAACTACAATAACCTGTAGGCGCATTTCTTAGACCACCATTACACCATATATTAAAATGGTAACCCGTAAGAATACGTGATATGTGATTTTTCACACGCATGGAAATGAAATGAATGGAGAGAGTACGTTACTGGTTTAGTACGGCTGGTATTGGAGCATATAGTAGATTACGAGGCAGCGATTGTTGTTGTCGAAAAATGGAGGAAGTAGTAAGTAAGGGTTGTTGGGTTTAATAAGAATCCGATAGGAGAAGAATGGAAGACTAAAGTCTAGAGATAGTTGACAAAGCAAATTCAAGAAGATAATGAAATGTTGCAAGTATTTGACACAATTGTTTAGCCATTGTAATTGTGGAGTATTAGGCACATTTCTTGAACCATGATCACTAACATTATTGTATTACAATAATTTAGTGTAAAATTAATTTAGTGCATACAAAATTGATTTTTTTTTTATGTTTTCGTACCTCTTTTAGTAATATTTGTGACACTTTAAAATGATAACCATTTTTATTATAATATCTATTTCATCGTATCTCGTTGTCTAGTGTTAGGGGTGGTCTCAAACCTTACACGATTATTACTATATAGGGAACTAACAACAAAGCCTTAGTCTCAATATAGATTAGGGTCAGCTATCCATGGATTATCATCCGAATCTATCGAAATTTGATTCCGGTAACATGGTCAAAGAAACATGAACAATGTAATAGAAAATAGAAACATGATTTAACAAAACAAGTGTCTTTATAAAAACTATAAGGTACACCCGAATCACATAAAAATCATGTGGCGCTTTTCCACTTCAATCATCCGACCTTAACTCTATGTGTCACATCTCCATCTAGTTCCCCACCAATCTGAATATTAGATCCTAGATAACAAAAAAGTCATAATCGATCATGGAGTACCTTCTGATAGAGTCTGCCTCCCTACCATCATTTCCCGCCCGAGATTGTTTGTTTATTCCCAGCTTCAAGAGAGTATGAGCAAGATATGAAAATCGTCGTCTTGGGATTTATTTGAGACCATATAGAGATTTTCTAAGTCGATAAACTCGTTGTGCCTTTGTATTTGTTGTAATTTCCTTTGTCCAAAGTCCAAACAGCCATCAAAATTACATTGAAGCTTATACAACCACCTACATCCCATAGCCTTTCGATTGGCAGGAAGATCATTTATCTCCCATGTATCATTGAGTTCTGCTGAGATCATTTCTAAATTAGATTGGTTGATAATGCCTTAAGACAAATTAATCTTATTGTTAATAATATAATGTGTGCCTCTTAAGTTTTAATCTTATAGTTATGGAATCTCTACTAATCGTTCAAGGTTGCACAAGAAGATCAAAAGATGAAGAGCGTCATTGTTAGAGTCACGATGTTGTATAAGAAAATCATTGAACTTAATATATGCTAAGTGCTTCAAAATTAACCGTGGATCCCACTGTGGTTTATGACTCTGAAATATTTCGAAAATATTTAAACTCTTGAAAATTGATTTCCAAACTTTTGACAAAATTTGCTGAAAATTTGGTTTGATCTTTTTATCAAACGAAAGAAAGCTTTTGTTGTCTTGCGCAATAAGAAACTTACTAAAAATGGGTTGTTTACTTCTTGTATATTTGACAATGTTTATGGTTCCGATGAACACTGCCAAATTAGCTATTTCTTGATGAAAAACTTAACCCATATTTGTGTATGTGTGAACAATGTGTGAGCAACAAGATTATGCATATTATACTCCCTCTGTCCCGGTCCATTGTTGCCCTTTCATTTTGACACAAAGACCAAAGAAAGAGTAGGAGACTATTTGTGATTAAACTTAGTGGATGACAAGTGAACAATAATTCCATTGAGCAATCAAATTACTTAGAGAAATCCTCCCAAATATAGAAATTACAATAACAATTGACTGAGACGCCCAAAAAAAGAATAAGACAACAATTGACCGGGACGAATGGAGTAGTAAATTAGATTACTTGTGCAAGTAACTCGTTTCCTTAGCTTGCAGAAGGGGTCTCGGTTTCGTTAGTGTAATAATCCACCCATATTTTGTTGATCAAGCTTCATTTGTTTATTATTTTTAAACACTTGTACTTAATTGTAGTGTGTTATTTTTAGTGTGAAGTATACACTACCTTACATTATAAATATCATACTAATTTCATTTGAACAAGTGTGCAACAACAAACATTTCAAAGAAAAAAGACTTTGAGTTTTATCGAGTAAATTGTCTTTGCAAAAATCACTTAACATTTCATACTTGAATCTTTTTGCAAACTATTCTTCTTAAGTCTTTTATCAAATATTTAGTTCATTGCATCAAAACATGTATTGTGTTCGATGATCTCGTGTTAGTACTTAAACGTTATCTCCACCGTTCAGTTAGTGAACATGTTGAGATACACAAGTCTTGTAACAAACGAGTAGAATAAGTCCTAAGATAGAGTTATCTGGAGCAACTATAAACTCAAAAGAGTTGGGGAAGTCTCTTAGCAGAGTAGCTTCGAGCAATTAGCAACCAGAGTAGGTTGGGGAAGTCTCTTATTAGCGGAATAGTTTTGAGCACAAGTCTTATTGCGGAGTAACTTTAAGCAAATAGCAACCGGAATACATTGGGGAGTTGTTTTATTGTTCAGGGTCTTATGTTGTATGAGTTTACTTCTAAGATGTTTAATAAAATAACGTTGTCGTAGTTCGCGGAGTAGTGACCGAACAAATTTAAAAAACATCATTGTGTTTTATCTATTTAAGTTTTTATTTCCGTTACACTGTAAATACATTGTTGATTTCACTATGACTTCTGCTTGCTGAATCGTTGTTGTATACTTCTAACGTTCTAATTATAAGTATCAACTTCTCCTTTCATCTGGGTATTGTCTAAATGACTAAAGAATTTATAAAAAGAAGTTTTTAATTAAACTTAAAAATTTTAAATAGACACCTAATTCGCCTCCTCCCTTCTTAGGTGTTATCGCTCTTTACTCTTCAAGTTCTAAGGCATCTAGTTCTTTATTTTTTGCCTTTACCTATTAATCCTTCCTCACAACATCACTGAAGAGATACCGAAGCCTCAACTTAATTGGAATTAATGCTAATGCTATTAAGGTTGTAAGTTTCTAGCATCAACAATTATCTCGCATTTATAAATGCAAGTTTTTATGAAAATATAAAATAAAGATTATTTATTGTGAGCATTGATTATTTCGAATGTGTCTATTTATCCCACATCAAAAGATTAGACTTTGTTTAATAAATATCTCGTATTAGTTGAAGGTATTTGTATATTAAGTTCAATACCACATCGGAAATATTAGTTGAGTGAAGATGCTCTACTCTTCTATATAAGACTATTCCAATCGTGGTTAATAACTCATCTTCATCAATTGGTGCCTTTGTTCATTACCAATCATGGCAATGTATAAGTGAATTACCAAAGTGAGTTTCCTTTTAAGTTTTGTTTTGTTTAATTTTTTAGTTTATTGCTTAATTTATTTTTGCTTAGTTTATTTTCTTAATTTATTTTTACTTTCGTATTTTATTCATTTCTTTATTCATTATAAGTATATAGAAGTTTTATTCTTTTTTTTTTATCGTGTGCATGTTACTTTTTTATTTTATTTTTCAAAAGAATTTATTTATATTATTTCTTTGATCTTTATTTTTCGCGTTATATCATCGATCTTTAATTTATCTATTTTCGACCTAGGAACTTGATAGTGTCAATTTATAACCATGTAGTTAGCGTACCTATGTTCTCTCTGAATTAGAGCTAATCAAGTTAGGGTCAACCCGTTAAGTCCTGCTCAGTCTATCCGCTAATTAAGCGGTCTTGGACAAGAAAATATCAAAATAATTATTCTTAGCCTGCTATTTTTCAAAGGCGGGTATGGACTTCCTAAAGAACAATATCAAAATAATTAATCTTAGCCTGCTATTTTTCAAAGGCGGGTATGGACTTCCTAAAGAACCCCGCGGACAAGCCCGCTAACCATGCATTATAAACAAAATTTAAGCGTCATGTATGTTACACAAGAACTATTAAAGTAAAAATATATAGCTAAATAAAGTAAAGTAAACCAAAATTTTGTTATTTATAAAAGAAACTAATTTGAATGTGTTTATATATCGGTAACTTTTAGAGACTTGGGCCGATTTAATTATAATAACTTGGAAATTGTATATGTTAAGTAGAGTATGCGATGGTTTAGTTTATTTAATTCGCGTTATACTTAGGTACTCTTTAGCCTTAATCTGACTTCAAAAAATTATTTTAATATTTTTTTACATTCAAGCTCAGGGACAAACCCACTAGCTTAAACTGGGCAGACAATGTGGGCTTGGACAAGGCATATTAGGCATGTTGGACACCTTTTCAAAGGTTAAGCCAGACCCATGTCCGCCCAACCGCGCAAATGATCACATTCATCTCCGATATCGTGTTACATTGCTTATGAGTTTATTTGAGAGCTACCCTGATGTATCTACATAGAGTAAATTTCTAACATCAGATGTTAGTTGTTCAGTTTTTCATTAATTTTTTGGATTCTCATCATTACATTCTACTATTGATCAGTCATAGAAGGAAAGCATCAATTTTAAGGTACTCAGTTTAGATCTCAACTGTCACCTGAGTAAAATAACACTTCTTGTTTGCCTATGTTGTATGTACATTTACAGATAATGAAGATAATGAAGGGAAAACTGAAGAAACGATATGAGCAATTGCTTAAGAGCTTGATTATGCCTAACGCGCTACCGACTGCAGGAAGAAGCATGACTAGAGATAATTCACAAAGCAAATATAAAGCTACAAGCCTAAATAAATCATCTTACAAGATATCTACTATTATCGCATGAATGTCGCTTTGTAATTCAACGTTTAGAAGAGCTATGATGCTTAGAGTTTTGTGGCTCGATCAAGGTCAGACCCCAACAGGATATCACCCATTATAGCCTGTTCTTGGTCCTCCTTGTTCAGCAATTCTTCAAGCATTTGTATGGCAAACTCTTCGGAATTTTTGTTGTTAGATGGTGAAGTAGCATGCAACGGCATTTTGGGTGGACGACATTTATTCACTTTTTATAGGCACATTAAAGTTCAATTGTTCAACTGATGATGATGATCCCTTCTCCATAGTATCAAAGCCGAGATCACTCGGCCTACACAGTCTACACACTCCGAGAGATCACCCATTTCCGCTGCACTGAAGAATTGCATTAAAATAAATTATTGAATGGAGGGACTACAAGATCGATGTAAGTGGTGAATTGAAAGCAAACTACAATAATTTGTAGGCGCATTTCTTATACCACCATATGTTAATATTGAAAAGTTTATACTAAAGCTCAGAAAATACATAACCAGATGTATTATCTTTAATGTATATTTCATGAACCGAGTTTAGAGATAGTTGACAAAGCAAATTCTGAAGATATTGAAATGTTGCAAAGTATTTGACACAATTGTATAGCCATTGTAATTGTGGAGTATTAGGCACATTTCTTGAACCATGATCACTAACATTCCCAAGTTTTTGTATGACATACATTGTATTACAATAATTTAGTTAACCTGCGGTTTTCTCTTTGTAAAGAATAATTTAGTCAGACAAAAAAGAACGAATAAAGCAAAAGCTAGACCTTGTAAAGAATCGACTTAAAAAGAAAAGTATAAATTTTACCTAAGACAAATAGGGAGTAAGATTTACACCTAATAACATTTACTTGGTAACATGTAACTATGTAAGTGATGTGACTAGTGGATAAATATTACATACTCTGTAAAGTATTCTAATTACTTTTCCAACATTGGAGAACCTTGCTTTTGTAATAAAAAAAACCATTAATTAAGCCTCCTAGGCCCTAGCATAGGTTTTTTTGCTACTTTGCTAGTATAATATTTCTTGTGTTATCAAAGTGTTCCAATAACATGGTGGTTCATAGTAGCAGTAAGGATGCTCTGTCCCATTTGATGTCCCATTTTGTGTTCTACTCTATACATATTCTAACACATCAACCAATTAATATATATACTGCATATTTTATTCTTACAATAGATGATGTGTCAGAATCTGCATAGAGTGGGACACAAAATGGGATATAAAAGTGGGACAGATGATCTTTACTGAGTAGCAGAGTCCTATTAATAATTCGTAAGTTAATATTTATGTCACATATAATAATATATTACTTGAATAAGAGTTTTATGATTAAGATGGTGCATTAATTTCATGATTTTGAGTCGTATAGAGATAGTATAGTAGAATGGTAACTATTGATCGTTTATAAAATTTTGTACCTTAGCTCCGATATCTCGCCGGAGATACGATTTCTGATGCTTTTGTTTCCATGCTTTGAATTAATGTAAGGTGTAATTAAGTATGTGACTACTAGAAATAAAGTTTGTATATATATAAATGCTAGACTAAGTAACCTTGTGCGTGCGTGAAAGCTTCACGAAATTCGAATGAATGCGAATTTTGTTTTCTTGAGTAAGCATGGATTGTTTCAGGTGTTTTCATTTGTCCCACATCGAAAAACAAGACGTTCTTATATAAATATCTCGTAATTAATTTATTTTTATTTGTATATCAATTTAAATACCACATCGGAAATACTAGTCGAGTAAACCTGATCTACTCTCGTATTTAAGACTAATCCAATCGTCGTTTATCACTCATCTTCATCAACTAGGGCCTTCATTTAGTACCAAACAAGGCAATGTCTTCTAATATTGAAACATCAAATGGTGAATATGTTGAAGAAGTTGCAGATAATGATAGCATCCTTAGACTATCAAACAATCAAATTAGTGAATTACTAAGTGAGTTTTCTTCTCTTTGTGCCTTCCTTTGTTTTAATTTTGTTTATTTACTTTTGTTTATTGTTTACATTGTTCTGATTTTGTTTATTTAAAAATTTTATTGTTTATTTTCTTAATCTATTTGTATTGTTTTTATTTTGTTTATTTAGTTTTGTTTATTGTTTATATTGTTTTGATTTTGTTTATTTACTTTTTTTATTGTTTATTTTCTTAATCTATTTATATTGTTTTGATTTTGTTTATTTACTTTTGTTTTATCGTTTATTTTCTTAATTTATTCATTTTATTTATATGGAGTATCCTTTTGTTCAAATGTTTTGTTATTCCTTTTTTGGTATCTCGTTCGTTACTTTATATATTTCTTTTAAATATGCAAGGTTTTTTTATAACCATGTAGTCATGCATATTACTTTTTCGTTTTTTTTTGTAGTTTTTAGCATTTATGTCTTTCAAGCAAATGTAAAGAATTGACCGAAATATATAATAGAAACAAAAGAGTATAGTTTTTGACTTTTTCCTCATACCTTAGTTTATATTGCATAAATTTTTTATTATTACAATCATGAGAGTATAGTTAATTGACTTATGTTTTATCAGTCATTGTCTTTATGTTTTTTTTGTCAAAAGTAGTCAGATGAAAAGTACTGTAAAAAAATATGATAATAAGTAAAACCTGTATTGCGAAAAAATAAACTTATTTTTTTTCATTTACTTTGTCAAAAGTAGTCATGCATGTTACTTTTTTTTTCTTTATATTATTTTTGTGTGCCATCAAAAGAAAGGCCATACAAAAATGGATTTTAATCCTTTCTTAACATTCATTGATTGAAATTAATACTCCGTATATTTTTATTTTAATGTATACAACTAACAATTACAATTAAAAGGAGAAGAAGAAGCGTCATCAGTTAGACAATACACCTTTGACGAACTAGTATCAAGTGAAGAAATAAACGAAAGTGAGACTAATAATGACGAATTTGCTTTAGAAATGATTGAAGAATATTTACAAAAAGAGAAAAAGTACGAGCTATGGGAAACTATACAAAATGTTTACCCTTCAAATAGCATAAAAAAGTCCTCACCTGAAGAAGTTAACGTAACGATATCGGAGAAACCCGTGAATGATAATACGGCATGGTTGTGCATCTTGCGGGAGCGTGTTAAGAGCGGAGAGTCACAAACTCACAGTAGTACATGAATAGTTATTATCTCTTTACTAGTGTACATGCATTGAACCATTGTATTGCTTCATTTATAACTACATTGTAATCACTATAGATTAACTTGGGTCAATTTTTCTTTATTATAAGAGGGCGTTTGATTCAACAAAGGGAAAGGGAATGAAAATAACAAAGGGAATAAAGGGGAAATCAATGAGATTACCCATTATTTTACTCATTGTTTGGTTTATTAAAGAAAAGGAATGACAAATATTACTTCACAACCAACCACCACGTCCCACCACTGCCACCACCGTCCTCCCTCACGTATCTCCGTTCACCACCACTAAAAACACCAACTCAAAACCCTTTGAAACACTCCCTAACACCCAAAAACCCGACCCCACCCACAAAACCACCAGATCTGGTGGTTTCAAGGGTGAGGGAAGGTATTTCGGGTGTTAGGGAGTGTTTCTAAGGGTTTTGAGTTGGTGTTTTTAGTGGTGGTGGATTTTTTTATAAAGGAAGGGAGATTGCGTCGGCGATTGTTCAAGGTGGCCGGCGAGCAGAGGCGGCGCATAGGGTGGCGGTGGTAGAGGCAGTGCTTAGGGTGGCAGAGGCGACGCATAGGGATGGCAAAGCCGGTGACCACGTGGTGGTCAGAGATATATTTGTGGTGGCAACATGGTAATGTTGGTGAGTGAAGGCCTGAAGGGTAAAGAAATTTCATTCCCTTGGGGGGTGAGGGGTAACAACTTTGAGGGATTTGGGCTAAAAGAAGGGGAAAGAGAATCATTAAAATGGTTAAACAAACACCCACAAAGGGAATTATTATCTTTTATTCCCTTACCCTTTCTTAAATACCTTCAACCAAACATCCCCTTAAGAGTATTTTTCCGTACTTTTAAAAGAATTTCTTGAACCATGATATGTAAATGCCACAAGCTTGTTGTTTGTATGAATTGTCTCACAATAATTAATTGTAAGATCACTTTTATATATAAACAATGCGATTTTTTTTTTATGTTTTTATATATAATTTGTTAGTGATATTTCATAGATGTATACACTAAAATAAATTATTTCAATCTACTTTAAAAAGAAGGATCAAAATGAGTGTTTACTTTTAACAATTAGTCTTACTTGTGACGGATCTAACCGTCACAAATGAGAATTTGTGTACTTTTAATGTTTTTGTCTTTCCGAGGATACACAGAGAGCTGGTAAAGTGTAGTATGGCCTCAGTGACCCGACCCAAACCCGAACAAATTATTAAATCCGACAAGATCCGAAAATGCGGTGACCTGACACAACACCCGACCCGACCCGAAATGACACAATAACCCGAGTCCACCCGATTCATGTAATGACCCGACCCAAATGATAACCGAAAGTTAACCCGATCCGAAAGATAACCAGATAACAGTCGAAATACTTTTCCGTCATTTTTCTACCTCTTGTTCCACATTTCTACCACTTCAACGATTTTTTTTTTTTTCCATTTTTTTAAAAAAATTACTTTTGAAATATTTTTAATACTATGGGACTTTTAAATTTCTTTCCTAAAACTATTTTACTTTTAAGTAAATAAAACGTTTTTGCGCGAGGAAAGATAATAAAAATTATTGGATAAAAACTACAATAAACTTGGATTTCAAATTTGGAGCAACAAAAAAAACTAACATTGAACTAGCATTAGCGCCAAACCGCCAAGATAAATTTTCAATTTCCAACCTGTTTGCAAGACAAATATTCAATTTTTGACTTGGCGTCAATGTTCGAAATTTAATTCTCTCTCCTTTGCATCAATTTTAAAAATTCAAATTTCGTTGATATTCAAAATACTTCTTATTTGGAAGACTAAAAGTGAAGACATCATGTTTAATTACACAAAATATAAATTTTATAATTTCAAATTGTTGTTTAATGGGTTTGAAATACGATTATTTATCAAAACAAACAAATAATTTCAAATTACTTGCCTTTATTTTTATTTTGGACCTCTCTCGCCCACTCTCATTTTAGCTTAGACTAGAATAGAATTTCACAAATCTATCTATCTATACCCTTTAAAAAGGGAGAACTCCAAAGTACTATTCTTATGAATAGTCAATCCCTTTTCTCCCTCATCTATCTATCTATATATACCCTTTAAAAAGGGAGAACTCCAAAGTACTATTCTTATGAATAGTCAATCCCTTTTCTCCCTCAACCGTTGATATGCCTTCATCCCTACCCTCCATTCCTCTTAAACATTACGCCTCTTCTTTGCTTCACTCTCTTCCACTTATTCTCATCTCATCTCCTCACACAGCTTTCACTACCTCATCAGTCATCAACCCTCCTTTTCACAGCCACTCATTGCAATTTTCATAATTCCTACGTTTTTTTTCGAGTGTTGTTTGATGCCCGGTTGATTCTTGTGTATCCATTGCTACTTTTGTCTACTTTTCTCTATTTCGTGGTTTCCCATGAACCATTTCAACCACCCATTTTCCACTGGCTCCTTCAAACCGAGGTAATAATATGTTGTAAATTTGTTATTTTCCTTTTATATAGTGGTCGATTTTGTTGGCGGTAGTGATTCATGGTTATACTTTGTTCCTTTTAATTATTTTTTTGATTATTACTGTATTCCTGGGGTTTGATTCTTTGTTTCTTAATTATTTTTTATTGTATTCCTGGGGTTTTGATTGCTAATTGGAGCAGTGGGTTGCGCTTGTCTCCGGTGGCGGGGTGAGACCTTGCTCTCAGATTCTGCTCAAAGGTATTGTCATAGAGATGAATGGTTGCTTCAAATTCGTCATAGAGATGAATGGTTGTGAGCCACTGGTCATAGAAAATTGTGACTTTTCTTTGTTGATTACTGGAATGTGAATTTGAAATAGTCTTCTATGTTAAATTTAATTACTGATTACATTATTAAAGTTTGATGCATGACTTATCACTTATGTAAGTTGGAGAATGATGTAAAGATATCACTTGAACAGTTATCTCTTGTTAATTGGTTTTCTTAACTTAATTTTTACTAAGTTTAATTGGAATTGAAAAATGTAAAGAAAGTCGGCTCACCCTTTTACTAATTTGATGCTTTTCTTAGACCTAATCTTGAATATGGTATTGTTTGTTTAGGGTGTCAATTATTGGCCTTGAAAGTATTTATTTGAAGGTTATTATTCCCATTGTGGTTGTTTAATTTAAAAACGTTAATAGTGATGGAGGGCGGGCTGGTGGCAACATCGTCGAAGGTAGAGTGCGGCTGAGTATAACGTACGAGATGATGGGGATGCAGCAGTATGGTAAGATAGTATTTAATCCAAATTTACTATCAATGTGTAACCTAAACGGGTATTTTTAGAATAGTTGAACATTGTGTTGTTTAGTTAGATTTATGACTTGATTTTGTTGCTATATTACTCATATATACACTAATTGCTCATGAGTAGTTTTAGATTAGTTGAATATATATTTTAGATAGATTTATGAGTTGCTTTTGTTTCTTTGAGTGTTTTTTATCATAGTTTCGATGGGATTCACGTCTTCTGTCTAGGCCAATAATGGAGGTCTGAGGTCTGGCGAATGTGTCAAGGAAGATGCCTCCCACACCCGTGTTTGAGCAGTTTGTTATCAAGGTTCTTATAAAAATGTTAATACTATAATACTCAAGTCAGATTCGCTTCTTTTCTAGAATATTTCATGACCATCAATTTTTGCATGTTGGTTTGGTTATTGGGAGAGGAGATGAAACCATAAAAAAACATGCAATCTCTGTCAGGAACAAATGTATAGGTTGACTTTCTATCTAATATGCATCGCTTTTGCCAACATGTGCTCTAAATTTAATTAAATAATTGTTACATAAGTTAATTTATACTGCTGCGTCATTCTCCTACTTGCATTTCCTGTTTCAAACTTTGCAGTGGCCTTTACCTATTTCTTGTTTGATGTATAAATTTTTTTCTACCTTAACACCATCGACCATTCTTAAGTATTACATTTTCTTTTTCAGGTGATACCTTTGCATCCCCCTCCGGGTGACATGTTCATGGAAAGGACTATGCAGATTGATGATAAATTGAGATGGCAAAGGAAATGGTATATGATGCTATTGAGGTATGTATTCTTATCTTTTCGAATGCTGGGACGTTTTGTACATTGCTCTTGTGCGGATGCAATATGTGTTGGCTACTCTTTATAGGGAAAAAAAACAATCTTATTGTTATTTTTTATTATTGATGGCCACCTTATACATGGATTGTTGGGATTGAGTGGGTTCTGTTGTATTGAGACAGAAGATCTTCTCACCACTAGCACCAATTCATCCTCATTTATATGTCAATGGTCATATATGTTTAGGTAAATATATATTTTCTGTAAATTGTAAATTATGTTTTATTACTTTGTTAGTAGAATTTCCATGTTTTGTCTCCGGTGGCAGGGTGAGAGCTTGCTCTTAGATTCTGCTCAAAGGTATTGTCCGTCGGACAACCATACATCCAGATTAGTCCTCAAAACTCGAAGGGACTGCAAAAAAAAATTAACAGCTATAACGCTTATTGTCCGACTTTCTTGTTGTTACTGTTATTGAAATCATTTAGTCCGAGTCAATATGTAAATAATATTGTCTCCCTCGGGTTCTAATCTCAACAATCAATCCCAGCGGAAATTTGATCTAGGATCTGCAAGTATTGTTTAAATTCCGGCTGATTGTCTAAATTATGTTTTGCGTGTTTCTGTTAGCGTTTCTTCATCTTATCGCCTATAATTTTATTCCGTGTTTTATGGGCTGGTGCCTTACAGATTGTGTTTGTATTCAAGACACTATTCCATGTCTTTGGAATGTGTCGCTATTCAGCGTTTAGGCTCTCGTCATGAGGCGAAGAGAGCTGCGCGAGCCAGCGTTTTTCTCATCCCCACTCCCCAGATCGTTTAAATACTGATTGAATATGGAAATTGGTCAAAATCTCATGATGAGCATGCATTTTTCAAAGCATTGTTTTTTTCATCTGTTTTAGTTCTCCTTGGGTGATTCGTTAGCCATATTTGAATTATTTTTTGCAGGAAAAGGTTATTTTAAACAAGTAAAGATCAGAGAAATTAAGGCTATTGTTGATGGATTAAGAGAACATGTATGGTCACGACACCCACCTTCTTTTGTACATGGATATAACTCTTGCTTGTATATATTTATAGGTCGCATTGAGTTTTTATTACTCAGTATTGAATGGTCACTATTTTACAATGTTAATGGCATTCCTTACAATGTAACACTTCTAAAGAAGTGAAGGCTTTCGTGGGTATCCCGTTCATATTGCCAATTCTCATTTATGCTTAGTGGGTTGGATTTGTGAGCTTACCATGCTAGAATAACTTTTTCAGCATGGTTCTGCTAGCTATAATTAGTGTTCCTGAATGCCTCACGTTACTCTCTTATCCGGACTTTTTTTTTGCTTGTCTTACCTACTAAAAATTGTAGTTTCTTTTTTAAATTGTACATCTATGTTGCAATATTTTCATGATTTTATGTTTAAAAGTGTATGGTCAGCGACTATAGGTCACGCGGAGAAAAGATAGCCATATAAAAGTATATGATGTATTAGTTTTCCCATGTCAACACCCCTTATTTCTTGTCCTTTTTTTGGTTGAACCTGACTTACCTAAGACACACAGTAGTTGAGCGATATAGGTCACTTGTGGCTGCTATTTTCGCGTAGGATTTTTTGTGGCGTATGATGGTCGTAATTTGTAATCATTGCATTTAAGATAAATATCGACCTTGGGTTTGAAGTTCTCAATGGTTTATGTGGTATGCTCATCGATGTCTTCTGTTATATGTTGTTTAATTGGTTTGTTTCTTTAATTGTGTTTTTAGCCTTTCTAGGTGATGGCTCTGAGGTTGTGTGTCGAGTATGTACATATGATATTTGTCCTGATTAATTGGGTTATTGGATTAGTTTGATTTCAACGTGCGTCTTTTATGTGTAGGCAATTCTCCAGCTCTCCATTCATGCGCAGTCCAGCTCTGTTCTCCGCGAGGTATACTATGTTATAATCTGAGTGTTTTTCGTTTTTCAGTGGTTGATCATTGCTACATGAGTAACGCACTCCCCATGCTTATCTTTTTCCGTTGGGATTATTGAGTTGATCGCTTTAATATATTAAATTTCAGTGCTGTTGTTGTGTGGGTGTCCTTGCTCTTTTCAAATTTACAGCTCTCAGTTGTGCAGGTAATTTATTTTTTTCCTCGTGTATCGTGCTACTTTTATTTGTGCAGTTGAAGATTATGCCAGAGGCTTTGTTATTGTGAGAATTTATGGCTGATAGAAGCATATATTCTTTAATTGTTTATAAATTATTGTTGCGTACTTCTGTTATTTAAGTTTAACAAATGGGTTGTTAAAATTATGGTGTTCTCTTATTTGATTGGAATTTGGAAATGTAGGTTTGAGTCGCTTCATATAATGGTTTTACATTTGTAGTTGATTGGCTATATTTTCTTGTTTATATATTGCAGTTCAGAGACAATAGCTTGCTACGTGGCGAGCTCGGCGATATAGGACTTGCAAGAGCTTGAGATTGCTTTTACGCTTGTGACTTTTCAAACTGTTTCTTGTTTTATAAACTGTGAATGCGATGTTGAGTGGCGTGGACCTAGGGTTTAATGGGTGTGGGTATGTGCCTATTTTTTCGTAATTTGCGAATTTGGAAATGTTGGTTTGCCCTATGGTTTTACATTTGCTATTGATTGGCTATGGTCTCTTGTTTGTATATTGCGATTTGGAGAAGATGGCGAGGTCCAAGACGAGCTGGGCGGTATAAGGCAGAGGCTTGCAAAGCATTGAGAGGGAGAGAAGGAGAGGGTTGAGAGCGCATGCTTTATGTTTTTCACGTTGTCTTTGCTTGGGCAAAATGATAGTAATACGTAGCAAGTTAGTATTGATCTGATTCTTGTCTAAGTGCGACTGGTTGCATGCCTATCAGGGCATCAAAGAGTCATGAGCAAATGGAAGATGGAGAGAGGGAAAGACAAGTTGTTGCCGGTATGAATTTTGTTTTTGCTTTCGTTTTTTTAAAATTCAGTTTGATGCTTCCAATTTTTTTCCTACTTGGGCATGCTTTTATTGCGTCTCGAGGTTTTGACATTTTTTTAACAATTTTTATTGTATTCCTTGGGTTTTGGGTTTACTGCTTCACCTGCAATATGTGATTCGATTGGGGTTTTTGTCTTTATATTATCGCTTTTGTGTCGAATATGGTATTGCCCAAACGTTGATTGTGTCGAAGATGGTATTGCCCGGTTTAAATTGCATATTAATTCCGGTGTGAACCATTCTAGAAAGGTTACTTTTCAATCTTATTGTTTGTTTAAGCTTATTCCCCTTGTTATTTTATACTGCTTTTTAAAATTGCTTGATGATGATTTTTGCTTGCTTTGACGATTTAGATTCTAGATTGATTATTGTTGTAGATTAAAATGAATGCCGCATGCATATAATATAAGTATTATAGCGGCACTTAAAACTAAGATACTGGATTAGAGGCTATGTTATCTTATAAAATAGAAATGAACCTGAAAATGAAGAGCACACCCATTGACCCACACACCATCGGTTACCGGATGATTAGCACAAAGGATTAGCGCGCCTGACTTTAGGTCAGAAAGTCTTGGGTTCGCTTCCTAATGTGGTCGTTTTAAGCTCTCGCCTTTGTTGATTTCTTAGAAAGAATGCGTTAAATTTGTGCATTTGGGGCTATTTAATGGTTGCCCACATTTAATTGTTTGGTTGTCTTCTGTTTGCAGGTCGTACGAGAAGACTATTCTCGGGTGAGTTCGTGTATCTCTGATCGTTTGATAGGAAATAAAAAATCTAAAGAAACAAAGGCTAAAAAGAAACTCGAAAATTGGACCGTTGACCAGCCTTAACCAGTTTTTCATCTTCCTACCTATTCCAGATTGATAGCACTTGATCCGAAAACATAACTTGACAAAAAAAAAGCTTTATAAGAGTAAATTTAATAGATATATAAGGCAAATTCTTATTTATATTGATCTTACTACTTGTTGTGTTGTTTAAATACCTTGGATATGTTGGGGGGTTTTTAGCTTTCCCTTTAAGCTTGGAATTGACATAAACTAACTTACCGAAGATGGCTTGGTTCGAACAGAAACGGGATACTATTGAACAATTTTAAAGAGGTTGGTTCTAGCTAGAAGTTGCTCTTATCATTGCAAACTAACAGGTGCTTGTCACTGCATGTTTTATATTAACTTATTTTTTCTGGTTTAAATGTGCTTAGTAACTCTTAGTGAAGTTAGCAGAGTGATCCTTTCCCCTTTTCTCCTCCAGGTTTTCTTGCTGCCCTTTTCCCATCTTTGACCACAATTTTACATGTCTCAAAAAAAAAAAAAAGCAAAGCACTCATATTGCTACAATATCTCTCATCTTCATCATTTATGAAACCGAGTTTTACAACGTTTGTTAAACAACTCCATTTTCCTAGGCAGAGGTTACCCTAATTTTAAAACTAAGAGTTGTATTCATGTTTACTAATCTAATCTTTAGTGTGCGTATCTGTGTTTTATCTGTTAAGTTAACTTTGAATTCAATTGTTTCTTCATTAGTTTTACTGTTTCAAAATGTCATGTCATTTGGGGATTTTGGATGTTCTTGTTGTTGATAGAGGATTTAGGTAACTGTTGTCGTTAATTGTGATTGTTGGATTTGCTTGGGGATAAAATTCCCCTTTTCCATCTACAGTTTAGCTTTGTTTTCTAGATTATAAAATTTAAGTTATTTTCCCGTTTGTTTGTTGTAAGTCTGCCACACGAGCGGGGATTCATTCATGATTATTCGTGATGAGGAGATGGACGCGTATGCCTACATTGAATATTTAGGTAAAATATACCCTTTTTAATTTTTATCACTTTTTGGTGGGGTGAAGTCAGTTCTATAATAGTTTGAATTGGATTTTGAGATAAGAGTTTTGTTCAGATTTAAAACTTGGTTACTTATTGTCTAGCTGGGCTGTTGAGTGATGTTTTATAATTCCTTTTGAGCGAGGTTTTGTTGGTTTGATTTTTTGACGTAGCGGATGGTAAGTGATGTTTGTGGAAAGACGGTTATTATATCGTCAAACAATTAAAGTTCTCATTAATCACTACTGTGACTACAAACTAAACAAAAAAACATATACTAATTTTCTAAATTTATGTGAAAATCATAGCTTGAAAGCGTTAAACTTAAAATTAATTACCACTATCACATTAAGCTAAGCTTAACGACCAAATATTTCGCGAATTGCTCCACCAATCAGATCATCAAACATACCTCTCATTAATCACCATTTCTTCTTCTCCATCTCCCTCTCAATCTTAAAATCATAGATAATAGTTACTAACGAAACTTGGTTACTTTTCGGGTAGCTGGGCCGTTGAGTGATGTTTTATAATTCCTTTTGAGCGAGGTTTTGTTAGTTTGATTTTTTGATATAGGGGATGGTAAGTGATGTTTGTTGAAGGACATTTATGGGCTTTTAGGGACGAGAGTGTGTACGAACTTCTACTTTTCCGGTGCCTCTTACTTTAACAAGCTAAGGAGTTATTATGGAGATTGTGACAAGGATACTCTTTTTGTTAGGATATTTCGGGTTAGATTTAGACATACTGGAACTGAGAGAATGGTGCGAGGGAGAGATAGTTTGCGAGAGGGGGAACTGAGGGAAAGGTAGTATTTGCTTAATTTTGTTCAAATTGAGAGATTGGGTGTAAGAGGGAGAGGAGCAGGGGCTGGAAGGATGGGAGAGAGGGAGAGTGTATGTGCTTGGTTTTGTTCAGATTTACAGGGATGGAGGGGCATGAATATATGAGTGGGGTGGCAAAAAGGAGAGGAAGGGGGAGACATGCAGGTCTAGGGAACGGAGGGAGGTATGGATAGCTATTGGGACGTAGATCTAGGATTTTTCCGATAGCACTTTTGGGACTCTTGTTCAAATTCTTCGTTTAGGTGGGAATGTGAGATGTAGATCGAGGGTTTTGTCTTGGTTAAACATGTGCGTATCAGGTTACCCTTGTCTAAGGTGGTACCAAATTCTATGCCTTATTTAAGGTAGTGCACTTATTGCAGTGACTTTTATTTCCACTCATTATGTTTATGTATTTAGGTTTGCTATTTGTTTTGATTGTTGTATTTAAACTGCACCTGTCTCAATGGGAATGAAAGTCTTTGTTTGGTTTTGTTCATATTAGAAGGGGGGAATGGAAGGAGGGAGGGAGATGGGGAGAGGGAAGAAGGGAGACGTCGTTCCTTCCCATGGTGGTGTCCCCGTCATTGATTTTTGCTAATATGAGACAGGTTGCATTTGCATTAACTACATTCTTATATTTTGTAAGTCTCACTCATCAAATTGAGTTGTTTTGTGTAGACTAACCCTTAGAATTGGTATGTGTAAATCGCTCTTAACTACTTTCATTTGGATGTGCTGAATGTTTTATATATTGTCATTGATTCCTTTGCAGAAATTTCAGTGTTTCTTATATGAAACCCTCTCCCTTGTGTTATTCAGTCATATAATTAATGGGTTGAATATATGTCGGCCTTTCGAATATAGGTTCAAGTTTTTGTAGCAAGATATATGGATATATGTCATAAAATGGGCCTTAAAAGTTGTGATCTTTTTTTTGTTCAAAGTCAGATTCATAGGTTTTACTTGGATTAGCTTGTAAGTGGATGTCCATTTATGATTTCCGGTTTATGTTTAGATGTATGCTCTAGGTTTTTATTCGTCTTCTGTTATCATATTTTGATTTGAAGTTGTGTGCTTTTATCTTTATGCGGCCGTATTTTGTCGGAATTAACTTGTGTTTGTGTTCTAGGGGATCTGCTTTTATCATATGGTTACGAAGATGACCTCAGGGCTTTCATAGTTAAGTCCCAAGACGTTACCAGTTCCTTCTGATATCTGCTGCTTCTAGGTATGCTACTGCACTTGGGTTGACTTATTGTATATTTTGATTATTTGAAGGCATGCTCAGTTATGTCTATATGTTGGTGAGTTGGCGGGTGAGGGTGAAGGTGAGGGTGAGGGTGAGGGTAGAGTAGTATTTATTACTCCCTCCGCTCATTCATTTGTTTGCCATTGATTAAAATATCTCTCACAAAGAATATAAAAGGCAAACAAATGAACGAGACAGACGGACAGTGTATTTAATATATTTTTATGAACTAATTATCTTCTCAAGTTCATTTATTTCTCGTCTTAGCTCTTGTGACAATCAATGTACTCAGAATAATATGTCTACTCATATGTTGTTCAAGCTTAAAAGTGATTATGTTTTGAATTAATTCTGTTCTCAGAATCAAGCTACAAAAATGGTTTGTGTATATTTTTTTGAGTTAGCTTCTTATGAGATTGTCTTAGTGTCTTGAATTGGTAATTGGAGCAGTGGGTTGCGCTTGTCTCCTGTGGCGAGGTGAAAGCTTCCTTTCCGATGAAGAAACCTAGCAACTTTAATCGAAGATTTGCTCAAAGGTATTTTCTCCTTCTTATTAGCCAATATGAATTTCGTTTTCGTTTTTGCTTTTGTTTTTTCTTAAATTCAGTTTGCTGATTCCTATTTTTTTTATTCTTCAATTTCTTTGTCCTGGTCGTTCTTCTTTGATTTGTTTGTCTTATTTTGTGTTCAAACTTTCTTGATGGGTTAGTTTATATTGTTGTCTGATCTCCATTTTTATTACTGTTCTTCACCTTACCTACTCTTTTTCCCGGTATGATTCTAACTCTGGCTGGTATTTTTAAAGTCACCCATATTTTCAAAGTGATTTATACAATTCCCTCACTCTTTCCCACCTCCACCCATTTTCTCCTTTCCACAGTGCCTTCTCGGCCCTTCAGCTACTTCTCAAGAAAAAAGAAGCACTTTATGATCAACTTGGGTATTAATTATAGGTCTTTTACTTTTGTGTTTGTTCACTTACCTAAATGTGATTCATTTGTATAAGTTTCTCTATTATCCGTTTGTTTTAAAGTCGCTTTTATTGTTTTTATGCTTACTTCAGTCTCTCTTATTTGTATTTAAGTTGTTTCAACTGCTTCACGATTTTGATAGCTCCACCATGGTTGTGGTATCTTTCATTAAGTTATTCCCTTTCTTTTATTTCAGAGTCATAGTTCTCATGATGGGTGATATGTTTTGTTGACTTGCATATTGGCAGTATAAAGGTGAGGCAGTAGACGTGTAGTCAGCTGTATAGTGGGTAACTTGAGTACTCAACTGATCAATGAAATGTTTTAGTTAAAGAAAAGGGAATTCGTTAAGTTAATGGATAAAGAAAAGGGAATTGGACTGAGGGAGAGGACGTCTTCCGCTTGATTATGTTCATATTAAGTTAAGGGGTGACGAGAGGAGTAGAGGGGTGGAGGGTGTTAGAAGGGGAGAGAGATTCATATTGCTTGGTTTGTAAAGAGTGAGAAAAGATGGGAGATAGAAGGCATATGGGAGATAGAAAATATAGAGGATGGAGAGGAAAAATGAAAGAGGAAATAAGGGAATGGGAGTACGATGATAAGGAAAAAGAGTTTGTGCTTGCTTGGTTTTACTGAGATTTAGCTTAAGAGAGAGGGTGTGTATGAAATGAAGAGTAATATTGAGAGTTCTGTTTGGTTTGTTCAAATTTTGAGGGTGGAATAAGAAGTAAAGGAGATATGGTAGAATGAGGGAGAGATGGAGATTGTTGAGCGGGAGGGGTAGGGAGGGAAAGTGTAAAAGAGTGTAAAAGAGTGGTAGGGAGATGAGGAGGAGTGGGAGAGTGGGGGAGAGCGTAAATCAGACTCTCTGTTCTTAGAAAATCTTTCATAAAATTATGTTTTTTTGTATTGCATAATTAACGAAAAATACGGTTCAAGTGTCGCTTCGAAAAACACTCTAAAGAAAAAGTTACTATTGCATTGGATTGGAGATCGCACTTTAAGTAGTATTAACTATCCGGGTCTATTTAAAAGAAATATTATGGGAAAAGGAAAAAAATGTAAACCTACATACATTAAGTAAAATGTATACTTCTGACCTTTTTATTTGATTTCAATCTCGGTTGATTCGATTGTGGTTCAACTATTTCAAATTGGCCTTGCTTGAGATCTAATTTTAATTAATTTATTTTTGTGTTTTTTTTCAAGGCGTAGGTTTCTGCAGCCGCGCCGGTTCGATGTGAAGGTAATCACTTCAATTTGATGAGTTTTTTCTCCTATATGTGTATCTTTCGAACTATGTTCATATTTCTATGGCGCTTATAGTGTGTGTGCTGCGTGTGTGTGTGTGTGCCTACTGAAACATGGTAATTTCCTAACCACATTTTGACTAAGCGAGTTTTGTTTTGTGATCTTGTTAATGTTAGTAGTTGTATCTTATGTTAATATATATTACATAAAAACACTGTCACCCGAGAAATAAATCTTCCGAGGCTGTTGTATTGTCTTGGTTGCCTTTATATCTCTCTTACGTTCATTTATGAGCAAAGTTAAGCTGGTTAGTGGTTGGCAAGATAGTTTTGCACAAATATGTTCCTTTATGTACAAATGTTAATATAAAGATAACAAGTTTTTATTAATTTTGGCGAATATGTCTCTGTTCCCCTCTTGGGTAGCTTTTATGCTCATATAAGCTTTTATGCTCATATAACAAGTAGGTTTTCCGAAAGTTTTTTGTTTGTTAGCGATACGTATAATAAGACCTTTTATTTTCGTGGTCATTCCATGCTGCATGAGTGTCCCACTTATCTTTTCATATAACTGGTCAGTGATGTGTTATTATCTGCGTGATTTCCCGTTTTAAGTGGTCATTCCTTGCTGCATGAGTGCTCCATTCCTCATGTTTTTTTCCCCGCTAGGAGTATTGAGTTACTCGCTTAAATATATTGAAATTCAGAACTATGACCTTTTTTCAAATTTGTTGCTCTGTAGTTGTGTAGGTATGCATTTCTTTCTTCGTCTACTATGTTTCTTTTATTAGTGCAGCTGATGGGTCTTGCCAAGCCCTTTGTTGTTTTGAGAATTTATGACTAATGGTGGCATATGTCTTTAAGTTGTTAGACACTTCGGTTGCGATATTCTGTTTTTAAAGTCGAAAACAAGCATTTTTGGATGATGGTGTTCTCTAATTTGAATGGGCTTTGGCAGTGTAGGCTTGCCCCACGTATCTTATGTTTACAGTTGTAAATTGGCTAAATTATCTTTTTCGTTTATGTTGCAGTTCAGATACGATGGCGAGCTTGGCAGTAGGGGACAACGATTCGCAAGCGCATAAGGTTTCTTATTAGGCTTTTGTGCTTGGTTGGCATTTCTTTATTGCTGCTATAGGGCCAATAGTAATCTATTGAGGCTCATCTATTTTATTGTACTATTTGGTGGGCTTGCGAAAGTTGCTATTTTATATGGCGGGTTTTATTACTGAGTTTGTATGTCCTTTTGTTTACTTCCCTCCAGAGTCCAGACTCCATGTGTACGTATTGAGCGCACACTTCCATGTCTTCGGAATTTGTAACTATTCTGCATCTAAGCTCGAACAATGAGACAGCTAGAGTTTTTGGAGCCCATCTATGTTATTTTCCTTTTTTCCTTATTTATTATCCCCATATCCCAGGTTGGCGGCCTCCTAATATACGGATAAATGCACTAGCTACTCAACATATAAGATAACAATACTTATGGATAGTCTGCGAACTTTAAATTACTATCAAGTTCTCAATTTTCATCTAAAAACGGTTGCTATTGGTGAATTAGTATAGGTTATGGTTTTTCTTAGAACAATTGTGTATAGTTATGATTCCTTCTGAATTAGTGACTTAATAGCTGCCTTGGACATTAGATATAGGCTTCAGAATTTGCGGTCTTGCGCTAGGCAAGCTTAGTGTTACATTTTTCATCTGAAACTGTAAAAATGTGCGCGCACTCATAAAAAAAACTGGAAAAACGGTGCATTTTAGGGTGTTCCAATATTGTCTTTGTACAAAACAGTATGCCCGTTCGCCAAATGTTATAACATCTTTTGGTTTCGTACATTTCTAATTACCCTATGGTTCGCTACTTACTCGTCAGCAGCTTCAAATTTTTCATGATGACGATTTGATGACAAACAAGTAGTTGTCCGCCTATGATATTCAGATATTCAGCTTACAGTGGGCTATAAATCATTTAGTTTTTGATTCAATGTCTTATAACGAGATCGCAAAACGTTCGCCAAATTGGGGCACCGCGCCCGGTAGGGCGTGGAGCAACAACTAGTATATATAAAGATCATGACTTCCTAAATCCCATTTACCTTCACACATGTCCTTTGTAAGACGAATAATATCCGTTTTCAATGAGATTTTGTGAATAACAAAATGGGTACTAGTGTACTACTAGCCACTAGGCACTAAGGCTAGTACTAACATTCAATTATTTGTTGGTGAATTAGAGAAGTGACTAAATTAAATCAGTAGGTCTCCCTTGTGACGGGTCGGACCTTGCGACGGGTTTTTCCTCTAACAAAATGGGTAGAGGGAACATGTGGGGCACCCCCCATGTGCTTCCCCTTTTCCCTTAAATGGGTCATTTGTGAGGGGAAGTGGTACCCGTCGCAAGCTTGTGACGGATAGTGCCCGTCACAAACAAGAATTTGTGAAATGAAATAGGGCCTAGGCTTGTAACAGTTCATATATTGTACATCAGAGGTATTACTTATGATTGTATACTTTCTGATTTTTATAATAAATTTTTCGAGTATTATTTTAAAGAATATGAGTTTTATTATAAAGTTTTTTATTTATTCATTTAAACATTAACCTAAAAAAATACAACATTACTCAAAAACTATACTTATATATTCAATTAATTTTTGAGTTTTTCCATCAAAAATATATTATATAGCTTATAAATTTTAAATACTCAGAAAAAATGCATGTAAACTCAAAAATTAAAAGGGTAAAAAGTAATACCTCCGATGTATAATCCCTTTTCTCGGCTAGTAAGGCTATTATTCTAGTAGAGAAAGGATACCCTAAATATGAATTAACGTTAAATTAATATAGACAATTAGACATCGTACAATTTTTTAATTTAATTAAATACAAATCTGATATAAATCGACCCAAACTCATATCTAATCTACTATGCCCCCACCTCCGCTTCTCCCGCTCATGGCCCGAATTCGAGGTAGACCCCAGAGCGAGTTAACAAGTAATCATATATAAATCTAAAAAACGAGTCAATTTGTCATATTCTGATCAATTCATTCGGATTTGCAAGAATTCAGCTCAAATTAAGATTTGCTATTACCAAATTATTTACGGATATCATTCAATTATCAACAATAATCATTCATGTCAGTCATATTGGATTGGGTCAAGTTCAGATCCTCTATGACTCTATTTGAATGTCAATTTAACCCTCTCTAATCGAGTAATCGTCTTCTATCCGACCCAAACCCGCATTTAATTTAATCAATCAAATATCCAACAATCCAACTTATATAACTCCACAAACTTCACCAATCCCATCTCATTCATCATTCATTAACCTACTTTCCCTTCTCTTTCTTCCAATCACAACAATGGCGGCTCCACCACCAACAACAACACCATTACCACTCCCACCACCAGCAACAATCACCATTAACGACCATTTCCCAAACCCAAACCAAGACCTCTACGACATCACCTTCTCCACCTTCAACTCCACCACCACCATAACCACCACCGTAACCTTCGACCCAACTACCGTAACCACCTGGCTAACCACCCTAACCGCCACCACCCGATCACCTCGTATCATCGGTCTCGACATCGAATGGCGTCCAAATCGACACGTTTCCCAAGACAACCCGGTCGCAACGCTCCAACTTTGCACCAACAATTCCTGCTTAATTTTCCATATAATTCATTGTCAGGGACCGCTTCCGAGGAAACTAATTGATTTCTTAGGCGATCATATGAATACATTTGTCGGTGCCGGGGTTGCGGCCGATGTTGAGAAGCTATTAGGGGATTATGGGTTGGTTGTGGCGAAAACAGAGGATTTGGGGAGATTGGCAAGACAAAGAGGTGTACAAGGATTGAATCCCGGTTCGACGACGATTGGATTGAAGGAATTGGCTAGGGTTTTGTTGGGTGTTAGTGTTCAAAAGCCGAAAAATATTACTATGAGTAGGTGGGATCAAGGGTGGTTGAGTTATGGCCAAATTCAGTATGCTTGTATTGATGCTTTTTTGAGTTATGAGCTTGGGGTTAGGCTTGGTGCCGGGGATTATTATTAAGGGTAAGACCGCTTACATCTGATGGGAAGTCGGGAATTGGAGTATAGTTGGTTTGAAAGTTAGTAAGGGTAAGATTGCGTGCATCTGATTTGTCGGTTATTTATTTAAATATTAAGGGTAAGGCTCCGTGCATTTGATGTGTCGGTTAGGCTTGGTGTCGGGGGTTATTATAAAGGGTAAGACTGCGTACATCTGACTGAAATATGTATCAGTCTATTTTGGGATGACGGTTTTTAAGTTACTTAAGTTAGTAGGGGTAAGACTGCGGGCATATGATGTGTCGGTATTATATTAGGTCTTGAATTGGAAGTGTGGTTTCAAGTAATGTAATTAGTTAATTATTAGTAGGAGTAAGTAATTCTATGTGTTGGATTGGATTTGGAGATCTAATTGGAAGTATTATTGTTATTAGAAAGTTAATTGTGAGATTATTATTGATGTTAACTTGGTAATCTGA
Organism: Heliosperma pusillum; assembly: GCA_022085475.1. Classification (NCBI taxonomy): domain Eukaryota; kingdom Viridiplantae; phylum Streptophyta; class Magnoliopsida; order Caryophyllales; family Caryophyllaceae; genus Heliosperma; species Heliosperma pusillum. The sequence continues at coordinate 94,493 of JAIUZE010046565.1, forward strand.
TATTGTGAATTTAGCTGATTGCAAAGATACAGACTTGATTGTGGGATGTTTTTTTTTGTTTCTAAAATTGCTGAAATGATCGCCTAATTTGCTGGTGGGACGACATTGCATCGTTCTGCTTGTCGTATCCACGATTGATGATTCTATTCTCTTCTCTGCTAAGGGGCAGACCGGCAAAGTTGCTTCATGAATCTGACCCATATCATGAGTCATTTCAGCTTGCGAGTTGTGTCTGGTTCACAACACGCTGCAGAAAGAGCGCCTTAGAGCAAATAGATGGTAGAAACTTGTATACAGAAAGTTCAGTAAAACACAACAATAATAGTCTAATTTGAGATTGCATTGTTCCGCTTGTCAGTCTGATTGCAACCATGATTCTGTTCTCTCCTCTACTAGTGTATCAGAGTCGCGTCCATTATTCATGAATCTGACGTGTATCAATGTATCATTAGTCGTGTTGATTCAAAAACGCTGCAAAAGGAGCGCCTTGAAGCAACATTGACAGTACTAGTAGAAACTTGATTGGATACAGAAGGTGCAAAGTTCAGTAAAACCCAAACCAAGTTAATTGCATATCCCGAAAGGGATTCAAGGCGATGAATTATCACCATCGTTATCATTATTATAATTATTCGGTATTGCAGTACAAATTTCCATCTCCATGCATGATAGGACGGTCCTTACAAAAAAAATTACAATCATAAGCAAGAGATCTCTACAACTGTATACAAGGTTTATAATAAGAACACAAAAAAATGGAAAATTTAAGAGAGTAGAGGGTAGAAGATAGAAGGGAAAGGATACTAACTTGGCGGTCGATCTCGATCTCTTTTCCCCTCGTTAAGTCATTAGAAAACTAGTTTATCTACAGTGTCATGTCTTCCAGAGGGTAATTTACAGCTAATGACACTTTTAACATAATTTCCTAATTGTAATTAGTATTAGCTCTGGCTATGATGCTTATTATTTCATTTCCTAGTTAGCTATTGATAAACCATTACAGTAAATCAAGCTGACCCCACCCTTTGGGTCATGCTGGTATTCTTACGCTCCTCGAACACCTCTGGCAAAAGCCTCTCGAGCATCTCGAGGAAAAATTCCCACTCCTCTTCCTTCATGTCCCCGAAAGAAACTCCTTCTATCTCATCCTTTCTACCTGGAGCTGCAAAACTAATGCTCTTAAACAAGTTTCCTGTCTTGGCCAGACTGTCGTGGCCCTTCATGTCAATCACTTCACTGCGTTTCAGTAATGTATCGTCCTCAATTTCATGACATTCGTGTTCCAGGAGTGGGCCTAGTTTTGCTCGTTTACCTGACTGGGGCTTTGGAGGAAGAGGTGGCTTGCCTACCGATGTTGAACTTTGCATGACCTTCGATTGGTTGAACATATACATGGAGCTGTCTTCAAATTCCTCGTCGAAATAAAACATGTCTGAACCCTGTTCTTCTTCTTGTATCTCTTCTCCTACATCGATTCCACAATCGACGTCGTTGGATAGCATAAAGACGGTGTCCTTTGCCCTGGCGCAAACGCTCTCTAATACACTCATTGTTTCCTCCCCACCATGAGAATCTCGAGTCATCATCTCGCCTATGTCTCCAAGGCAAAGCCCAGCAGAGGCCGCTCTTTTGAGGAAGATAGTGCACACCACAAGCACACGAATCGAGGCCTCACCGAGGCCATGGAGTTCCTTTCTCAAAAGCTTAGCATCTTCAAACGGATCGAGATTCATTATGTACTCCATTTCCACGTCCGAGAAGGGGACTAAAGCTTGAGGCCAATGTAACCATTCAAAATACGGGTCGTCTAGCCACTCGGGTAAACAAAGCCCATGGTCTATCGGAACAAGCTCCGCAGCTCCAAGAGAATGCCTATCATGTTGGTACTTTCCGACAAGCATATTTCCGGCGTGTCTATCAATGTTAAGAAGTCGAACATCAAGGATCCCAATGCGGTGCACCGAGGAGACGGAAAAACCCGCCGGACCTAAGTCCCCTGCATCAGAATCATGGTCTACAAAGCGCTGAAGCGAGGCAATCTTATAGAGCGGAGGTTTGACTAAAGATGAATCGTTCACATTAAAGACAACATGAGAGAATTTGACGAGTGCTGTTGGTGGTACCTTGGCAAATCCACCATGGTCAAGAAGATAAGCAGCCAACTCTCTCATACCAGTCTCCCCTACCTTAACAGACCGTTTCAAGCCGGGTTGGCCCAACATTCTTCCGGTAAATCCTTTCGGGTTGTTCAATGCTAAAGGTTCCTCATCAATAGGCTTTGCCACTGCAATATTGTCCCCATTTCGGCCACGCAGCAAATAAGCCCCACCAAGGCCGCTTGAGAGGAGTTCCGGGTCAATACCAGAAGCGGTTGCTATTGCAACCTCCACAGCTAAGGCTCGTGCCCTTGGAGCACTACGACCACCAATGAGATCAATCCTCGGACGAAGTTTGGATTCTTCTTCCACTTTCGGAGTTAGGGTTAAGCAAGGAGTAGAAATACTTCTATGGAAGCCTGAGGTAGCAAGATTTGGGTGTTCTTTGGAATGAGACGACATGTCAATTGGGTTGGGTTCGAAAGTTAAAAAATCGAGGTGGGTAAAAGACAGAAGCCGGCATCTTTGGGATCGGTCATGCGGTTTGAAGCCGTGAAGTGTACCAACAGCAGCTACTGCCATTTTGCTCACCAAATGCAACTGAGTTTGGTCCAAAAGTTAGCAAATGATACTTCTTTCAAAAGTTAGCCTGTTCAAGAAACAATAATCATCAAATTCCGATTATTTCATAGCCTTAGAACAACTCATTGAAAGACGGTGAAATTCAGTTGGTTTCCTGTAAAATCGTCAAAACAACTGAACTGCATCCTGCAAGATATTAATCTGGTCTACAGCATAAGCCATATACACAAAAGATACGAACATATGAAAAAAAGTGAATGCGATAATTCATACTTACCTATCTAATTTTTTTGTCCCTCGCCCCTATACACATATCTCGCCGGAATTTCTGCAAAAAATCATTCCAACTATGAGAAAATAATCGCTACCAGGAAAAACAGCCATAACATTAGAAAAACAATCTTACTAAACAACAGTGACTGTCATCATGATTCAAGCCTAAGGCATAGTATTGAATCTCGCTTTTGGTCATGGTGGCGATATTGGCTGTCACGACCTAATCTTGTTAAAATGGAATGTGGTGAAACAAGCGGCAATAACCTCCAAAATGTTGATACCTCAATGGGTAGCCATATGATGTTATTCTTCCTACAACTTAAAATAAAACATGAGAAATTTGATTTTTGTAAGACCCCATTTCACCCGAAAAATCAAATCAATACATTATCAGTTGCAAATCATATGGTACATGAAACAAGCTTAAAAAGTGCAACAAAAAAAATCTCATTTCCTACATAATCCCCATGAATTATCCAAAACAAGTTTCCAATTCACACAATATAATCGTCAAATCACATAAATAACACCACCACCCCGGTGTCCCTAATCTCAAAGGGTGTCAAATTTACGCATCCATATTTTTTTATCAGGAAACCTACACGACCCAAGTTATAAAGGTTTTGATATTTACGCGTTCTAAGGCAATATGAACTACATTAGCAAGATTACGCCATGACAACCGACATCTCAACCACGACCACGACAACGACAATCCGACAAATATGAACAATGACAACGAGAGTTAGAGAACGATAAGAAACAAACCCTGAACACTGGGAAAGGCATTCAGGGAGACGAAAACAAGGTCAAAGAGAGCGCGAGACTATAAAAAAATCTCTCGTCTCCCCTCTTTGAACTTTTTTGTTTTGTTTGTTACAACAAAATCAATTTTCTCCCCTTTTTCTTCCCTTCTATCTCCCCTTTATTCCTAGGGAAAACTTTCCCCCCCATTTTTCTTTTTTATTTTCCTTTTTTGTTTTTCCTCATTTTTCGTCCTTCTTTTTAACCAATTTCTTCTCTGTCCTCCATTGTTGCCCCACCTGTCTACATTTCCCTCACTTTTCTCCTTTCTATTCTTGGATTTTTTTTTTATTATGGCATTTTTTTTCCATATTTTTGCTTTTTAAGAAACTTACAGCAAATCTTTGTAATTTGTAAAGGTGGAAAATTAATAATTGAGTATGCTGTAAGCATTCATTTCTATGCTAAAAATTATGAGAATCGAGTTGAGTTGAAATTTATTATCAAAAATCGGTTCACGTGGAGATAATCCTTAAGTAAAGATGATTCAAGATGGTCGTCAACTCGTCATTACTGTCATCAGAAAGGTCATTTACTGTCATTTCGTGTATAAGTCGGTCACTAAACGGCTTGCATCCAAACCAGTTTAGAAAATTTTCAATTTTACGTGAATCCAAAATGCATGTATCCGAGCTAAAAGGCATTTATTTATAATTAAAAAAATTCAATTCTTGCGCGAATCTTGATCCTTTTTACTTTCTTTATTCACGAAGCTATCTTATAGTGGTCCTACTGTCCAAGTGATTATAGTATGAATCTTCTCCGAGTACATGAGCAGTTTCGAAATTATGACAGACCGGGGAGCTCAAAGTAAATCACCCTTATGACAAATTGATGAAGGCATTTCGACCACCACAAATGTGGTACTGACATTATGACATGCAGAAAAACAGACAGATATGGTGTATCTATAACCGCGCATTTTATTGAATTACTGAAGAAATGAGAGAGAACAGAAATGTCGGAAGTACGTTCAGTAACAGCAACTCCGGAGTATCATAGTTGAATCAAAACAGCCTAATACAACAAGAGGGGTGTGTACCATTGCCTAGATTTTAGAGAGCTCTAGACTCGGGTTAGCTGCCTCAACATGATGTAGCTTTCTTTACAATGCAACCGATGCAGCTTTTTGTGAGACGCCGTTGGTCTGGACTGTTTTTGACGCCAGCACTGGCGGCTGCTTCCCATTGTTCGCAGCAGAAACAATTTCTTCGTCTGAAGGAGGGAATGATCTCCCACTGCTATGCACGAGATCTTTGATGGCCTTCTGTAGCTCTTGATCCTTTAGCAAAGACTCTAATGTAACATGGGCACCTGAGAGTTGAAAAGCGCGATAGTTAGGCTGCCTTATAGTTAGGCTGAATGAAGACGTAAGTGAATTAGAAGCAATAGTGTGTGGATTAATAGTTGAACTGAAGAAATCTTCATAAAACATTTATCCGAAGCCTGGATCAATATCTGCAAATGCTACTGTAATTTACATCTTACACTTCTGAAGTTCGTTCTAAGTCATAGCCGTTCCAACTTGACACTTGAGGTAGTCAATATGGAACTGTACCCATTTAACCGGCCCTTAACAAGACGACAATTCTGAAGCTGGCACAGCAAAAGTAGAAGAAAAGATGGGTGTTTATGAAGCATTTATTTATGATGTATGATGTTTGACAGTTTTAAGCTTCTGTCTCAATCAGCATCTTTATACTTCACTTCAAAAACTAAATATTTCAAACTTACGTCTACAGATATGCTTTGAAGACATATGTCAAGTATCTATGTACTCGATACAGTAATACCCATATCGTGATTTCTGAAAACGTGTCTCAAAAACTGAGTCCTCGCGAGTCCGACACCGGAGTATGTAGCCATAACCGTGCCTGAGCTAACATAATGTGTGATACTACGTGAAAGGAATGCCGGCAAGAACTTTAAGAACGTCTACTGTCTACAAACGTTAGTGAACTCTACTGAAATTTTGGATTGCTATACTCACAAGTTTTTCACTAATAAAAGAAGACGGTTTACGAAATTAAAATAATAGTAGACGTGAATATGATAATACTAAAACTCAGTGCCACGACCACCGATAGCGCACATCACTTTCCTTAACAGGTAAGGAGTTTTTAGAAACCAGATTGTAAGAGAGCTTCAACTTACGGTATCTCCAGTAATGTTTAGGATTAGTGGGATCGTTGATCGTCTCCTCTTTTGCAGGCCGTCCTGTGTAATCTTCCTTCAAGGCCAACAAGTCCTGCAGGTAAAAATAAGGTAGTTCCTTAAGTCATTGTATTATGCCCATGTAATCTTGTTTCAGTTGAAAAACGGGTAAGTCTGTACCTGGAGAGGGAAAATGGCCCACATTGAAGGAGCTTCGAAATGCTGACGCAAGACGAAATGGGCTATCTCCGGAAGACATTGACTGGGTGGGAGCTTATTTGACCCTACCACTGTCTTAAAAAATCTCCGCCTCCTATCTTCATCTTCTTCCCACCAAGCGCGCAAAGTGGAGCAGTCATGGCATGATGGAGCACACACCTGATAATTGTGAATTATATCCGAATAAGCACCTAAGTCAACGATCCGTATTACTCCACCCTATTTAAATTGTCCCCCTTTTAACAGTAATAGTCAAGGTCTTTCACCACTAGCCTCTCTACATATAAATCTGCCATGTTTATTTATCCTGAACAACATTTTTCCTAATAGCTTTTTAAAAAAGTTGTAAAAGTAAGTGTCGTGAGAAAATAACAGGAAATGAGAACCAAAAAAAAGGATGCCTTTTTTTCCTTCAAAATTTGACCTTTAAGTATGAGCAGCCACTAGTTTAGCCACTGGGTAGTGAGACGTTTTGGAAAAAAATGGCATTTTACATAGCTACATTTATCTAATTTTATACCTCAAGGGCTCGTAATAAAAAGGAACAGAGAACTAAACTTCATATGACCTCAGTCCCCATACTCGAGCAATTGTGGCTCCGACACTAGGAGCATCATGAGAAATTATAATTGGTGTAGACAACTTACTGTCATGTAGCCATACTGGGAAGGGATACCGAATTCCAGATCAGATTCATTTGGCATACGTTGAATCCGTAAGCCTATTAAGCCAAGCTCTTGCATAACCTGCAGCAATAGAGCTTGATCAAGACCTTGACAAAAGCTGAAAGAGAGAAGATTTCAACTGAGCAGGTTTAAATAACTCACAGGGTAAACACAAGAAGGAATTAGACCAAGATCTTCTCCGCATGCAAGCATATCTGATGAATCGAGGAGGACTGGCAAAGTCTTTAGAGCGTTCTGTCGCCAAAGGTTTTCTTGGCGATGGAAATAGTAATCGTAATATAATCTTCTTAATACATTTTTGCTGTCAGAAAAAGAAAAAAGTAAAATTAAGTTACGAATGGTCATCATCATGGTGAAATATTTAGAGTTCAATTGAAAGATGATTCGAAATTTCAACTTATAGAACTGAGCTACCTGTGATCATCTAGATCATTGAAACTAGTAGTGTCCTCGAGATTGAACCGAGGGTAGAATTTCCTACCATCTTCAGGATCTCTGATCAGAACAACATTCTGCAAGATATTTTTCAAAAAATAATATTTATATCATCTCAAAAGTATCACTACAAAGCAATGACATTTTCAGCCTATTATTGCTTTGTACCCGCAAAAGATCGAAAAGACCGAGCCTTAGCTGGGCTTCACTCCCTAATAACAACGACTTCTCTGCACACTCCTTAAGCTTGTTCGCAATCTTCTTCTCAGTGTTGCAATCTTCCTTGAACTGAAAGGTCAAAAAAATTAACATCAGCATCATCTTGATTACAAAAATTTGAAAATGTAAAAATAAACTATGTTTATGAACTTACACCTGTTTAAATTTTCTACATTCAATCTCTAAATTTATCTATTCCTAAAATTACATTAATGTCCCTCGACAAGTCAATGTCACTGTAATAATAGGATGCGGGACTGCTGTATCTGGAGCGTGTAATTGTCATTGAAATGTTTACTGATATAGACTATAAAGCCAAAAGCTATATACCTCATATAGCCCCTTCTGGCATTCATTTAGGAATAGAGACGCGACAACTGTCCAAGACGAACCAAAACTTTCCTGTAAAAAGAAACAAATATGAAGATTATAAGAACTACGGAGTAGGTACTATAACAAGACACGCACAATGCAACGCTCAGATATGGACCAAAAGAACATGAAATACATGAAAAAAAAACGAAGATAAGACCAAGCAGAAATCATAACCTGCAAAAAATCTTGATGTACGTACGGACGACTAAGCCTATCAAAATCCCATATTCCCTCTTGTTCGAGCTCTTCCTGTAAGAGAACGACATTAGTTAATTAGCTAGCTCCTAATTTTATTATCTTGTCATTGAAGAAAGGTCTGTCATAATGTAGCATAATATTATCCTTGGAAGAACAGGCACAAAATCGCTCTAACCTGGCTTAAAGGTATCGATGGTCGAAACTTTCCAACAAGACCGGTCACAGCATGTTCTGGGAGTTCCCAAATTCGAAAGAAACCCAGTACGTGATCGATCCTATATGCTGTGAAGTATTTTGCCATCTATGCATAGAAAGGAGAAGAAGCAGATAATTATGATTATGATTGTATTGTAAAAAATATACATACAGACAGGGAAATAAATATTAGGTTTCCCATAAACCTGAGTCAGTCGACCTCGCCACCATGCATAATTGTCTTTTGACATCTCCTCCCAGTTGTATGTTGGGAAACCCCAATTCTGCCCATTCTTGTCAAAGTAATCAGGAGGTGCTCCAGTTGATGTGTTCATCCGAAACAAGCTCGGATAGACCCAGGTATCAACACTATTCCTGTCGACACCAATAGGGAGGTCTCCTTTTAACACTACTCCTTTTCGCCTTGCATATTCAGAGGCTTCTGACAACTGCAACGACATTTCTACATTATATAGCTAGATCCAATCGTAGCTAACAACATTCTATCAAATAAAGTTCAAGCCTTTTAGCTTACCTGTGAGTGCAGGTGGTATTGAATGTAATAGTGAAAACAGATGATGTTGTATTGGGGACTGTTTTCTGAAACCAGCTTCTCAAGCTGTAGAAGACGAAAACTTTATCAGTTTTTCACCTAAATCATGCCATTTTCTTAAACGTAGCTGCTGCGTTATGAAGCATCGGCCCCGATATCAGAAACAACAGAGCCAGGAAGCATAAAAAATAAAAGATTACCTTCTCTTCTGTAAAATGAGAAAAACGGCCCCACTGACTATGATCTGAGGTTTCGAAGAAATCACGCAGGAAACAGAAAGCTGCATAAGCTTTTAGCCATCCCTTTACATCAAAGGTAATGAGTTAGGATGACAGGACCAAAAAATGGAATCACGTGATTTAAGCTTCTAACTTTTACATTCAAATGAAATGACTAGAGAGTAACAAGCTAAGGATAACCTCATTCTCAGAAAAGTACTTCAGAAAGGACTCAGACTTGAGTATTTGGTCCTTTTCCAAGGAGAAAATTTTATTCGCAAGTGAGAGTTTGGTGGCCAATGTCGCCTCATAATCAACATCCTGTGGAGTTATTAATTATAACTTTTATAATGAACTTATTTTTCGTTTAAATTTAATTTCACATTCATGAGTCTTAGATATAAACACGTCATGTCAAAACAAGGAAAAACAAATGACACAGAAGCTTCTGAATTATAATTTAATAAATAGTTAAGAGATAAAAGAGTACCTTTAAATCCAGTCTCTGCTTTTCCTTCTCTATCTCTTGCTGCAAGAATAAAATAACAAATTGGCGAAATAAGAAATTTTCAAACGAAGTTGGATGTGAAGAGGACAAGCGGCTATATAATTATCATTACATTTGAAAGTAAATTTTGTTGCAAAAACGCAAAGCAAATGGAGGAAGTCGGACCTTAATTTCGTCAGGGATATTCTCTGAAAGTGCTTGGACTCGCAGGTACAAGGGATGCAGTGCAAATACAGACAAAGAGCTGCAAGACCAAGAGACGAAGAAAGTAAGCTTCTCTGGAAGAAAAATGAAATTAACGTATACCAAGTTTTGCTCAAGTTAAGAAAAGGAGCAAATAAACAGTGCCAGCTAGAAAACACGAGGACTTCAAAAAGTGATTATTGTGCAGCTTTAGTTTCAAGACTTACCTGTATGGGTACGAATCCCACCACATCCCATTCACGGACGTATCGTTGATTGGTAAAAGCTGCACTAAGTGAAAGCCTGATGCAACAGCCCAGTCCACAAGTAACTTCAGGTCAAGAAACTCTCCGACACCAAGATCTTCTTCTGATCGGAGGGAGAACATAGGAATTGCCATGCCCGAACCACGCCATGGCATTTCCTAAAATTACCAAGGATCAAACCACTTAATCTCTAGACCAACGAGCCAAAAAGTTACGCCATTATTTCGTTATTCGATAGCTTACCCTAAGCATCCCATCCGAGAGAAAGACGTATCTTGCTTTGTTGTTCAAGGTTTCTAATGACAGCTCCCTATTTGAATCGATTTCAATAGAGAACTTCCCAGCCTTGTCATATTTGCCATATCTGTATGTGTGAAATAGTAAAGGAACCGAACGATAATACCAGAAGAGAAGAGTACAAATCCGTGTTTAACCAGCCTAAAGACGTTCCGAGAGAACTCCAAAGGATATTTTAAAGGGAAATCTGTTACTTCCATGACACAGTCAGCCTCCCAAACAGAATCTCCGGCATAACTAAGTTTAACTCCGTCCTCAGCCTTCCATTGTCCAAGCTTTTGAGAACTTCCGATCACAGAAACCTGCGGACATCAAACACATTCTGTCAAATTCAATTGCAGCTCCAACAGCAGAGAAAGGAAGAGCATGATAGACTTACACTTGTTCCCTCTTCTATATTGGGGCAGCGAATCTTGAAGTGCACAAGGAATGAGTCTGCCCAAGACGATTAAACAATTAATTTAACAGAAATTAGAGACCAGTAGATAATAGCAAATTGACAAACACAATGTGCAAAAAAAATTACCTTCAAGCCCCAACTTATTCTGTAATACACCAACGGGTCTCTCGATCGCCAGTTTAGAAGTATTGCGAAAGATGACGTTTTTAAATGCACTTCTGAAAGGTAGATCATCTGAAGCAGTCTGTGTTTCCAATGGCAAGGCATAGTTTTAGACTATAGTCAATTAATCAGTACCAGTAATCTCGAACATCATATAATCTACACACTTTTGCTATTTATTAGCTGGCAGAAAGTACAACTCTCCTCAACAAATGCAGTAACTTTTGAGAGTATTCACAAATATTACCCCTTAACATTCAATAGCTATGAATTGTTTGTTTTCCTTTACCACACATTGTGTTCTAGAGTCTTAATCATGAATTCACAAGTCTAAGATAAATCCCGCAAATACTATCAGACATTCATCTGTGACATGAGCATAGTCAGCTACTAGTAACATATCTTGATTATGACAACAATTGGCCAATTCTGCATCATCAACTTTGCAAACTCTTGTCGATATAAGCACTCTGAAGCTAATTTAAATTATCAAATCACATATAAACAGGTTGAGCTGCTGCGCCCACATCGAGGAGACGGTGTCCACTTTATAAGCCCCAAGGAGATTCCGCCCCAAGACTAATAGGTGATAGGATGATTAAGTCCTTGAATTACAAAAAAGATCGTGGGACACTCAATTGAGCGCAACCATATTGTAATAGGAGCTCTTCGGTAGTAAACAACTATACAACGAACTAAGGGTGTAAAAAGAAAAGGTTCACGGAAAATTTACCTGCCAGAGGTCATGAAGCTCTACTATCTCTCCATCCTGAATACTCTCTGGCAATATAAATTTCCTCTTTTGCCCCATTTCACATCTCAGCACATTTTTATCATCATCCACCACATAGTAACTGTACTCACATTCTAGTCCGCTCGGAACTTCGACGCTTCCATGCCAAATGAGCTCACTTCCATGATTCAATGGAGTCAATACAAACCCCCTTTTAACATTCCACGAACCAAGCAATGGAACTGAACCACACACAAGTAGGCTCTGACCCCATTGAGTAAAGTATGGTATTCTGAAGCTAACTGTCACTGATTTGATTGCATTGTCATCGGAAAACAATCCGAAATTCACCATCTTTTCGAATATATGGGGACTTCAATAACAATAATCTAGCATTTACACAAAAGAAACTGTGTTAATTAAGTATAGTCCTGCCCTTTTCAGTTGTTACAGAATACAGACTGCCAGCTATGTTACTCCGACAGTTCATTTTGGCCACGTGTCGCATGTCGGACACTTCCACACTTAATTTTAGACCAAAATATTGAAACTTCCCGGAAAATAACCATATCCGACACTAAGTATAGATCTTGAAAATTGTTCTCAAATATGAATCAATAAGCCTAATTACAGCAAACTAATGAATGAATGAAGAACTAACAACAATTTTGGGAAATTGGGCAATCTATAAAGTTATCCAATCATCAGCAAAGATAACAAAATCTAGCATTAGTCCAATAATAGAGGAGATTCACAATTTCAGCAGAAAAAGGTAGCAAAAGAATGAAAAAAAAATACAAATAACAGAAAAGTTAGAGTAACAATTAAATAAACCCAAAAACAAAAACAAAAATTAACAAAGATTAAAACTTTTACCAACTTATGCAAAGAATGACAATCTTCACTTCCCAGAAAAGTGGCAAATAAAAAGTTAATGCAGAAGATTCACTACAATTACATAACATAAGCATTAAAAATGTAAGATTTACAACAAAAAAATAACAAGGAAATCTGAAAAATGCACAAATTATTGAAGCAATAATTATCGTGTAAGATAGTCTTACATGAGACAGTCACTCATTTTACGTATAAAAACACTCATTTATCAATAGCGATAAACGAATGCTTAACCAATAAAAATACTGTCTCACAGTGTAAAACCGTCTTATAATTACACTACCTGTTAATTGAAGCAAAACCCAACTGGAAGTTGACAGCTTTATGAGCAAGTTCACAACTTTAAGGCCTGAACACAAAAATGCAAGATTTTTAACAGCAAAAAAAGAAATAATTATAGCAAAAAGTAAGCATACAAAAAGGTTGATAATGAAATAAGTAAAAGGTGCAAAATTAGCAATCACACAAAATTATGGAAAAAATACAAATAATACCCAAGTTGGTTGAAGATATTATTTCATGTGATTTACATAAATTTTGTGGAAATAATAATAATTGACTAGTGAGAGTGTGATACTCCTAGAAGTGAGGGAAATTGTATCATTAAAAATGAATATTACCAAATTGTTGTTTGTTGTTTGATTGTAATCACGGGAAAGTGATGCGTAGGGTGTTGTGGGTCGTGAATTGATGAGTGATGATAGTCGATATGGTATGATATGGTATGATATGATACGAAAATGGTATGGAAACGGCTTAAGAGGGTTAGTTTCGGTTTTAATGGAATGAAGCGTTAATAAATTAGTACAATGTATAGTAAATGACTAAATGAGAGTGAGCTTGAGATCAGCTGAAAATAAGCGGGTTGAAGGAAGAATAATATAAGTGGGTTAGGTTAAAGCTCTTAATAAATCGTCATGTATCGTAAAGAGGGGGGAGCTCGAGATTAGCTAAAGATGATGGGTTGAAGGAAGAATAATATAATTCGAGTTTTACTCTTAAGTTTCTTGGGGATTTAGAAAATGTTGTAAGTTGTAGAAGTAATATCCGTATTAGGAACTAATATATGCTTATCAATACCATATACTTCCTCCATTCAACTCCACTCTACCACTTTTTTTTTTGTACACTATTCACAAGCGATCATATAATTGCAATTTTCTCTCAATATATAAGTAAAAAATATATTCATGTGTGATCTTGTTTGATTCGTCTTTACGAGTACATTATTAATATCTAACTTTTTTAATTTTTGCAAACACGTAGCTAACAATATTTACCGTGTAAAACACGTCTCGGCAAATGTGAAATTTGTTTTTGGTAGAGTGGAGTTGAATGGAGGAAGTATACTTGTAGTGTGTAATTAATAAAATTGTTATATCGGGATATCTTAAAATGAAAAAATGAAATTAATTTTGCAAAGTTTGATTCTGCTGGAAAAATTGATTGGGCAAATATCTTGAAAAAAAACAGTTTTGAAGAGAGAGGCTTTGAGAAAGAAATTGTTGAAATCGGTCCATCTTGCTTGTGATGGACACAATCTTGTGACCTCTGATAAGTTATAACCCCTCCTACTTGCCCTCCACTTGTCCCTCTTACTTACCCCTTTGTCTCAAACTCTCAGGTCACAAATTTATGACGGATTTTATACGTCACAAATGAAAATTTGTGTCTTGAAATAGCCTTAATACATGTGACATTGTGAACAACGGTGGGCAGACAACCAACAATGGGCACCCATTTGATATCTTATCTTTTGCATCTAGTAGATTGACAAAAGTGACATTGTTTTTGTCCCTCATAATTTGCATCTAAAGTAAGAGTCTTATACCATGCATATGCGGTATATATAGAGTTCGAGCAACGAGCAACGAGCAACGAGCAATTAGCTTAACTGGTAAAGTTACAAGTGGGGGTATTATTAATCTAAGTTCAAATTATGTTAGCATTATATCACCTTAACTCCTACACCAAAAAATAATTATGACGAGTTTGACCATAATGTACATTCTGAGACCCGTAAGGTAGTTGGATCACTACGATGAACTTGAGTTTCATTTTAGTTATATAAATATATATGTTTTGGGTTTAGTAGATTTAAACCAATTTTTTTTTGAAAAGTAGGAGTTTAAAGAAATTTAATAACTCATAAGATTTCAAAACATTAAAATGAAAATAGTATGCTTCATCAATATTATGTAACTTGTGTCATCCAACACGAATGTATAATGCCAAAAAAAACTCACCATGATATATGTGATTTCACTCTCTCAAATCAAGATAGAATCTCAAAATTACACCGTATGTTAAGAAAGTGAAGGGGAAGAGAGAATGTTGATCTTATTAGGTTGACGATCACAATGAGATTACAATGGTTTATATAACCATAACCAAGACTCTTCATATTACCGTTATAAATGACGGTAATAATGAATGCGACTTTTCAAAGGCTAACCATAAATGAGACATAGTCCCAATACATTCCTAATACCGTAAAACTACAACACCACACTTGTCTGAAGATGAAAACATATACTCCGTATAACCTTACATAAAGATATGTAATATGCTTATATATTCGTGACCGTTTTACAATTATTGAACTGCATCCCCATGATCGTACATATATAATAACTGCACTATTTCTTGACGTCAACAACATGTCGATAGAGTACGGTCGATTCAACACGAAAATCATCATCCACGACATCAACAAGGATAGCAACTTCAAGAGAGAAGAGAGTAAGAGACCATAACCCAATCTCTTTTTGTGGAGGCACATTATGCACATTATTTCTCAATCAATTCCAATCCAAATCTTCATGTATCATCAATGGGTCAATATGGCAAACTCAAGTCCAGAACAATAAATGTCCAAGCTTAGTCCAATCAAATGCCCCCACAGGCCAAAAAAACGACAAGTATGAGCCCCTGTCCATTGCGATTTCATCCTCAAACCAGTTTGATTAGGTTTGTCGTATACTCCCTCCGTCCCAATCATTTATATACATTTTCTTTTGGCACAAAGATCGGAAAGGGGAGGAAAACATCGGTGGGGGTATTATTGTATGACAAATGGATAATAATCTCATTGGGTGATCAAATTACTTATCAAAAGTCTTCCTAACATTATAAGTATAAAGGTAGACAAATGAATGAGACTTAAAAAAATGAAAAAAGTAAACAAATGACCGGGACGGAGGAGTATTGAGTTAGTTTCATGATTTGTTCACACTTCTGCCAAAATTATAAAATGACTCGTAAAATAATTACATGACAAAATGATAAATTAGGTTAACTAGCAGGGAAAATATTAATAATAACATTAAATTATTAAATTATTAATATTTAAAAACTTATTACGGACTCCGTACTTAATTTTGAATCTTACTTGACTTATAAATAAAGTATTGATGAAAAAAATTTATACATTTAATTTGCGGTTTTTAAAAGATTGGTTTCACCACAAAAAAAGAGCCACATGTAAATCGTTTACATGTCCATCATAATTACATGTGGACACCCAAGCGCATTGTGTCGTCATCGTCATAGCCGCCTGACCCATTCCTAAACCAAACTACAATCATCACTTGCCAAACAAAAAAGGACCAATTCGATAGGCCTGACCCGGCTTGACCTACACACCGGTTTGAAATCAACCACGAGTCAATCCGATCGGCCCTTCCCACGGGTTGGCTCGGGGTTAGGTGGACCAACTTGAACTTATTCCCCAATCGGGGTAGCCCGACCTGAATCCGGTCCGTGACCACCTCTAATCCTCTATTAGCTTGTAGAGTTGTAGAGTTGTAGTCATGTCAACATGGGCCTTCATCACAGTCCATTCAGTCATAAACAATCTACCCAACCCACCGGACCCAACCCATATATTATTTTAATCCTATTTTTACCCACTATAACCGCCACGTAGATAAATAAAAATGATTTAAAAAAAAATCTAAATTAAGTCTACATTTACTATATAAACCCCTTAAAATTTCCCACACTCTCTTCATAAGCTCACAAACTTCTCTCTTCAATTCTACCTTCAAAATTTTCGATCAAATTCCTCATTTTTTTCCATTTTTTGTTCGTCATTTTATTGTTCGATTCGCTAAATCATGGGCGGAAGAGCTGTAGTTTCCGACGATGAAGGTATGAATTTTTCTTAATTTTGCGGCAATTTTTGTATGCTTTTGTCATTATTATTGTTTCTATTGTTGTTGTTGTGGAAACCCTAATTTATCGTAATTTCGATTATATGGATGAATGAATGAATGAATTGATAAATTTGTGTAGAGGAGTTCGAGGTACAGGATGATGAGAGAGAGCAAGAGGAGGATGCGGAAGATCTTGAAGACGGCGATATCGGTGGCGGCGGTGGTGGTGGTGATGAGGATGAAGATGACGAAGAAGGTTAGGGTTTTGTATTGATTTTGCTTTAATTATGTTTATTTTAGGGGTTTTTGTATGAATTTTCGATGAGTTTTGAGCATTTTCAGTTTCATTTGGTTATGATTGTTTTCGTTAGGGTTTCTAATTTAATAATAGGTGTTTTTAAATATATTTTGATGCATTTGAGGGGGTTTTGTATGAATTTAAGATGATTTTTGCAATTTTGCAGTTTCATTTGATTATGTTTGATTTGGTTAGGGTTTCTAATTTTATATTTAGGTGTTGTCTGTGATTTTTGTTGTATTTGAGGGATTTTTGTTGTATTTGAGGGGTTTTTGTTTGATTTTTGAGGATTTTTGAGTTTCATATTATCATGATGGCCTTGATTAGGGTTCTACTTGGATAGGTGTTTTTTTAGTGGATTGGGTAAATATGGGTGAGTTTGATTGTTGTGGAAACGCGGTGATATTAAATTAGTGATGGTAGATGATTTTTTTAATTGACTTATTCGTTGTAGTACTAATCGATAGGGATTAGGGGCTCTTTAGTAAGTGTTACAAGATCGGAACATTTTTTTCTTCATGTTTTGGGTTGAAAGACGAAAACTTAATGGTTGGTGGACCTGACTCCACTAGCATGAAAGTTTTTATTTGATTTCCACTATTTGAGTGGAAAGAGGAAAACTTTTTCAGGTTTGACTGTGGTTCAACTCTTGTTAGAAGGAGCGAAGCAAGCCTAGGTGATTCATGTTAGGGCTTCGCTTGTGAAGAATGTTTGGGGTTTATGTGCAGAAGCGATGAACTACCCAGAAAACTTTTGGAGGGGAAAATAATCCATCTGTATAGTCACAGATGTGGTTCACTAACTAACATAGTATTGTCTCAATATAATTGAAAATCATGTAGCTTTCTTAAGCAAATCACCTCAAACTACCCAATTTTCTTAACTCTTAAAACATATGGAGTATAATATTTTTTTTCCCGGATACATTAAATTCCCACGATGATCGTATCTGACCTAGTTAATTAACTCATAAAATGAATTTAACAAGTTAACTATTGAATTGGTGACTAGCAAAAATGTTCAACACTTTGACGTAGAGAAGTTGTCTACCGAAGAGAAGTTTCGATTGTCTTCTTTAACATCCTTTGGTATTAATTTTCTTAACATGGCATGGTCTTTTTGGATAAAATATACTTTTAGCGAATGATTTAGGTGTTCTCTGTTTTGTCTGATATTTGTAGAACTGTGAATTGAGCTTTTTTGTCCCATGTAATGGGCTCTCCAATGTTATGCTCTCTCTCAAACCCTTGTTTGGTATTGTGTTTGTCTTGACGAACAATAACTTGTTCTGGCAGAAGAAGGGCCAGATGAGTATGAAAAGGACGACTTTATTGTCGAGGATGTGGAGGACGAAGATGAAGATGAGCCTGGTGAAGAAGATAGGGAAGATGACGATGATGATGAGAGGCGTAAAAAGAAGAAAAGAAAAAAGAAGTAAATGGTTCTTTGAGAAAGTTCAAGTATTGTGATCTTTCGTCACCATATCTTTGCTCAGTAGCTCTTTTAACTCATTTCAGGGATTTTCAACTTGATGAGGATGACTTGCAGCTACTGGAGGATGCCAATATTTCTGTTTCTCGTAAAGCTGCTAGTGTAAGCGACATTTTCTTGTGCTTTGATTTTTGACAGGTGCTAGTAAATTTTACTTCTGCTGTCCTCTTTCATTTCTTCTTCCAAATCTATGATATTTGATTTGGATCTTAACAGGACAAAAAGTTTAAAAGACTGAAGAAAGCTCGTGGGGATGCTGAGGGTGGGCATTCTGGTTTTTCTGATGAAGAGGAGTTTACTGGTTCTAAGAAAAGTGGAGGGAGAGGGGAGGAGCAGATTCATCGTTCCTTATTTGATGATGATGGTGAAATTTCTTCTCTACTTGGACTTGTAGCTTCCTTTTTGTTTTTGTTATTTCTGTAAAAATGTTCTTATGTGTTATCTGTAAAACAGGAGAAGCCATTGAAGATATCCGTGAAGAGTATGATGATCAGCCAGAGGAGGAGGATGTAGACATGGCTGATGAAGATGATATGGCTGATTTTATTGTTGAAGAAGAAGATGTTGATGAGACGGGGGCCCCTGTGAGGTATGGAGTTATCTCTTACTTCTAGTGTTGAATCTCGTTTCAGGCACGGTTGCGATATCGGTTGTCGCTGTCTAATCTCGCTTAATTTGGACAATAATTTCCTAAATATGGGAAAACGTGGTTGGAGTAACCTCCCAAACCTTCATAACTCAATCGCGCATTGGCTTTGTGGCTTCTCATTAAAACTATGTTTATTTTTCTATTTTTAGAGTGGTTGTGTATGCCTTTGACCAAGTCGTGATTGACCTCCACTGATTATCATTTAGGAGGCGTAAGGTGAAGAAGAAAAAATATGGACAATCTACTGGGGTTTCATCATCCGCTATTCAGGAAGCCCAGGAAATTTTTGGAGATGTTGAGGAACTTCTTAATCAGCGACGACTGAACCTTGATAGGTCTATGATTTATGATGAGAATAGCGGAAGGAGGCTTGAAGATGAGTTCGAACCCAGCATTCTCGCAAAAAATAAAATGAGACCGGAGGATGAACTAATCAGGGAGATTGATATACCAGAGAGAATTCAGGTTTGTAAACTCACATCAACCTTGTTTATATTGATGTCCACTTGTGCTGTTCACACTGTCAACCAGTATAATACTCATACTTGGGTCTTCTGATCATTGCACTCGATGATAGGTGAGTGAAAAGAGTACAGGTCCTCCTTCCACTGATGTGGGTGCAATCAAAGCAGAGGCCACATGGATTAGGAAGCAGCTGGAATCTGCTGTAGTTCCTGTTTTAGTGAAGATGTCAGCACTTGGAGAGCAGGAGATTGAAGAGTTGGAGGATCATATTAGAAATTTTTTGAACTTCGTACATGTTCAGAAACTTGATGTGAGTAGCAGGACTAGCATCTTCTTTTATAATTGCCTGTTCTTGGTTACTTGGGTGGCTAACTGTTTCTGTTTTGCTTCTTTAGCTCCCTTTCATTTCTATGTATCGCAAGGAGGACATTTTCAGTCTATTGAAGGATCCAGAAAAAGGTGAAAACTTTAGTCGTGATGGACTGAAGTGGCACAAGGTAATTTTCAATCAGAACAGCTACTTACGATTGTAGCTCTTGCGCCTCTTTTGTGCTGAAGTATACAACCGTTGAGTTTTCAGGTGCTTTGGGCTGTTCGAGACTTGGATACAAAGTGGCTGCTTCTTCAAAAGCGGAAGACTGCTCTATTGGCGTACTACAATAAAAGGTTTGAGGAAGAATCTCGTAGAATATATGACGAGACTAGACTTAGTTTGAACCAGCAGCTCTTTGTCTCAATTCTTCATATGTTGGAGGAAGCAGAGTCTGAAAGGGAAGTTGACGATGTTGATGCAAAATTCAATTTGCATTTTCCTTCTGGAGAGGCAGGAGTGGACGAGGGGCGGCAGAAAAAACCAAAGCGAAAATCCATTTATGCTATATGCAATAAAGCTGGTTTGTGGGAGGTTGCCAGCAAGTTCGGCTGCAGTTCTGAGCAGTTTGGGATGCAGATCTCGTTGGAATCAACGGTAAGCTTCAATATGGGTGAATACTGGTTTGGCCATCGACTTCACTTGTTTTTTTCTTCTGTCTCTGAATTTTTTTTTCTGCTGCTTGCAGAGAGTGGATGAACCAGAGGACCGGAAGGAGACACCTGAAGAGGTGGCTTCAAATTTTACCTGTGCCATGTTCGACTCTCCTCAAAGTGTTTTAAAAGGTGCAAGACACATGGTACGTGTATATGGATAATTTATTAGGCGTAGCAAAAGGTTATCCCGGACAGGTCATTTTGGGTTTGTTATACGTTTTGGGTCGGGTCTATTTCGGATATGTTGTCGGGTCATTTCAGGCATGGGTCGCTTCAAATCGAGTTGAGTCACTTCAGAATGAGTCATATTTGGGTATGGTCACTTTGGGTCCGACCATTTTCTGATGGTGGTTATAACCTGTTAATTAGTAATAGTAATAATTTGATAAAAATTAAGTGTCAGGTCTTGATATCTGGGTCTATATATGTCTTGGTCATGTCGGGTCAATTGGGGTTTCTGGTTGGGTTTCTTCATGATATTGGGTTGACTTATCTGGGTTGTTCAGTTCTGTCAGCTTGATATCTTTGTAAAAAGTTCACTTTATGACACCTCGGTCGTATTCTAAATGGTTTGTGACTATGCCAGGCAGCGGTTGAGATAAGTTGTGAGCCTCGTGTGAAAAAACATTTTCGCAGTATATACTTTGACAATGTGACGGTGTCAACATGTCCTACAACTGATGGGAATACCGTCATAGATGCTTTCCATCAATTTGCTGGTGTGAAGTGGTTACGGAACAAACCTTTGAACAAATTTGAGGATGCCCAATGGCTTCTTATCCAAAAGGCAGAAGAGGAAAAGCTTCTGCAAGTCACTATCAAATTGCCAGAGGAAATACATAATAAGCTAGTAAACGATTCTCAGGAGAAATACCTTAGCTGTGGTGTAAGCAAGTCCGCTCAGCTGTGGAATGAGCAAAGGAAACTGATACTAGAGGACGCTATTTTTAATTTTATTCTGCCAGCACTTGAAAAGGAAGCAAGGTTGCTTTTGACTAGCAGGTCCAAGAACCGCTTGCTAATGGAATATGGCAAACGGTTGTGGGATAAAGTATCTGTGGCTCCATATCGTCGTAAAGAGAGAGAGATGAACTCAGATGATGAGGTAGCTCCCAGGGTCATGGCTTGTTGTTGGGGCCCAGGAAAGCCAGCAAACACTTTTGTGATGTTGGATTCATTTGGAGAGATTGTTGATGTACTAGAGGCTGGTTCAATCAGCCTGAAGTCTCATAATGCAGCTGACCAACAGCGTAAAAAACATGACCAGCAAAATCTGTTAAGGTTTATGACAGAACACCAACCTGAGGTTGTTGTCTTGGGTGCTGTGAATTTGTCCTGCACTAGGCTGAAGGATGATATTTATGAGGTATGTTTTGTTGAGTTGATGAACTGTACCTTGGTGAATGTAAATGCGAAGATTAGTGTTGCTCCTTTTGTCGATTAATCATAATGTGAAACTTTTTCTTGAAAATTTGGAATAAGATCATGGAATAATAAAAGTTTGGAAATCTATTCACCTTTATTTGGAGTGTCTTTACCCTCGGTTTGGATAACAAACATGGAGGGGCTTGCAGGGAAGGCAAAAAAAAATGGAGCAATGGAGTTTTTCCTCCAAATCTTTCCTGTTTTAATTTGGTTTACTATAGGAGTGAAAATGGATTTCTTCATTTCTCTTCTCGTTGAATTACTTCTACCCAACTGGATAATTAAACAAGTAAATTTAGTCTTCTTTTCTACAAATCCGTCCATCTAAGTAGAGGATTAGTGAATCTTTGTCTTTGGTGCTATGTGGCAAAGCTGAAACTACCATCAAGCTTGTGAAATTATTTAACAGTGATTCAAGACATTTTTTTTTGTGTTTGGTGCTATGCGGCAAAGCTAATGATAATTTTAGCTTTGCTAAGTAGCTTCACTCTTTTGTGATCAGTGACATACGAAGCTAGCTGTCTGCCTTATCCTCTGATGGAGATATTTCTCTTGGAGATATTTGTTTTCTCTTCAGACTGTCTTTTAACCTTTTCGTCTTTTCTTCAGATTGTTTTCAAGATGGTTGAAGAAAATCCTAGAGATGTCGGCCAGGACATGGATGGACTGAGTGTTCTCTACGGAGATGAATCTTTGCCTCGTCTCTATGAAAATTCTCAAATATCCTCTGAGCAGATCCCTGGTCAGCGAGGTAAATATAGCCAAAACTGTTATGTGAATTCCTATTTTTAACTCTTGACAAAGTCTAACTTTTCACTTCTTTCCATCTCAGGCATTGTAAAACGAGCTGTTGCTTTAGGACGATATCTTCAAAATCCACTAGCTATGGTTGCGTCACTATGTGGTCCTGAACTGGAAGTATTGTCATGGAAGCTCAATCCTCTAGAGAGCTTTCTTAATGATGATGAGAAATACGGGATGGTGGAACAGATAATGGTTGATGTTACTAATCAGGTGGGCATTGATCTCAATTTGGCTGCAAATCATGAATGGCTATTTACCCCATTGCAGTTTATCTCTGGTCTTGGACCGTGTAAAGCAGCCTCCTTACAGAGGTCATTGGTTAGGGCCGGGGCAATTGTCACACGAAAAGACTTATTGACTAATCATGGACTTGGAAGAAAGGTATTCATCAGTTCCGCTGGTTTCCTGCGTGTTAGACGCAGTGGTCTAGTTGTTAGTTCCAATCAGTTTGTTGATGTCTTGGATGATACAAGAATACATCCGGAGTCCTATGCTCTCGCACAGGAAATGGCAAAAGATATATACAGGGCAATAATTGGTGATGATAATTTAGATGATGATGATGCAATTGAGATGGCAATTGAACATCTTAGAGATAAACCAGTTGCCCTTAAATCTTTTAATGTTGATTTGTATGCTAGGGATACTGATCGAGTCTCTAAGATAGAGACCTTGCATGCTATTAAACTGGAGTTGATGCAAGGGTTCCAAGAGTGGCGTAAGAAATATGAAGAGCTTTCCCAGGAGGAGGAGTTTTATTTGATATCTGGTGAGACTGATGATACTCTTTGTGAAGGACGAATCGTCCAAGCTACTGTTCGCAGGGTGCAACCGCAGCGAGCCATATGTGCCATGGAATCAGGATTAACTGGTATGCTTACAAGGGACGAATATTCAGATGATTGGAGGGATGATTTGACTGAAAAGTTGCATGAGGGTGACGTTCTTACTTGTAAGATCAAATCAATCCAAAAAAATAGATATCAGGTGTTCCTAACCTGCAGAGAGAAGGATATGAGAAATAATGTACAACAGAATGTAGTCATTGATCCTTACTATCATGAGGATCAAAGCAGCTTACAAAGTGAACAAGAAAAGGCACGTAAAGATAAGGAACTTGCAGTAAAACGTTTTAAGCCAAGGATGATCGTTCATCCTCGCTTTCAGAATATCACAGCTGATGAAGCAATGAAGGTATGTGTACAGGAAAATAGCACGTAACATTGTTCTGTGCGCCCCCCTGGTTTGTAGTCTCTCGTCTCTTTGACATACTATCTTTTTGCTACTCAGTCAAACTTCTAAATTAATTTTGAGATTTTTGATATAAATGTATGTTTGATATGAAGGCCCAATTTGTTACAAGTGCTCCAAGATATCCACTTTTTTGCTATGTCTTATATTGGAACAGTAATCCTATTCATCAAACTGAGTTCAGATGCGTCTCTCTTTTTTGTCTTATCGCTTTTGATTATTGTCCTCCCTCTCTCCGTGTACAGCTCTTAGCCGATAAGGATCCTGGTGAAAGCATAATCCGTCCAAGTTCTCGTGGTCCATCTTATTTGACGCTGACTCTCAAGATTTACGATGGCGTCTTTGCTCACAAGGATATAATTGAGGGTGGAAAAGATCACAAAGATATCACAAGCTTGCTGCGCATAGGGAAGACTTTGAAAATAGGCGAGGACACTTTTGAGGATTTGGATGAGGTTAGTAATGGTTGGTGTATTTATGGTTATAATATCAGCTCATTTCATTTGGCCCTCTGATCATGTTACATTTACTTGCTTGTTGCCGATAACTAAATATTCTTTTGATACTTGTAATTTTGCTGGGAGGAATGTTTTATGTCTAGCTATCAGTTTGTCAGCATGTTTTTCAAAACTTTTGAGCTTAATAACGGGTTTATAACTCAGCGTTAGCTAGTAAAATATTCACCTGTCACCATGGGTATTTTTTTGGGTTCTGGATCAGGTACATTATGTGTTTGTCCAGTTATTCACATCATTCCTTGAACATATTGTGTTTGTTTCTGTGTTCTACAGGTTATGGACCGTTACATTGATCCCTTGGTTGGGCATCTAAAAGCAATGCTGAGTTATAGGAAGTTTCGGACGGGGACAAAAGCAGAAGTTGACGAGGACCTTAAGACTGATAAGTTTAAGTTCCCAAATATGATAGCTTACTGCTTTGGCATTTCCCATGAGCACCCTGGCACCTTTATTCTTACTTACATACGAAGCTCTAATCCTCATCACGAGTATATTGGTCTATACCCTAAGGGATTTAAATTCCGTAAGAGGATGTTTGAGGACATTAACAGGCTAGTGGCATATTTCCAGAGGCATATTAATGACCCACCAGTCCACGAGTCATTATCTATCCAATCAGTTGCTGCTATGGTGCCAATGCGTAGTCCTGCAACCGGGGGTTTCTCTAGTGGACGGGGTGGCTCTGGTGGTAGGGATGGTGGATATCGAGGATCTTCTTCAGACAGAGATCATTCTTCTCATGGGGGTAGATCAGGTACTATCTCAGACCAATTATGACTTCAACTCTTTTCATCGTCTTCATGCTAGCATTTACTGTACCATGTAGATTGTTGAATATGTTGCCTTTGTTAGAGCAAGATCCTCTGTTAATTAACATTGGTGTTATTGTTACAAGTATTATTCTTCCTCTATGGGGATCGCAGACCAGAATAAATGGTGTTAACGTTTTACAATATCTACAGTGAAGGGGATCATCCAAGAGTAGCCTAATTCATTATGAATAGTTGAATACGGCACATCCTATACGGGATACACTCTTATAAAAAGACCGTTATTATATTGATATGTAGTAAGCGCCATGATAGAAAAACTCCAGCTGATTTTTGATTCATTGGGGGTTGAGTGACTCGATTAACCTAGGGATCATTTGGTTTGCATCTAGGAAAATCATTTGTTGACTAATTACGTGATTATTTGTTTTTCTTCAGTCTTGGGCATTAAGCTCGAGTAGTGTTTGTTTTGATAAATGGTGTGAATTTGTCCTTTATGTAGAATTCTCTCCGGTCCAGATCAGAATACATTGCAAAATTTTAAAAAATCTTTGCTTGATGTATTGAGTGATGACATTCCCTGTTTTATAGGTCGAAATGATAACAGAAACAGTGGGCGAGATGGGCATCCTAGTGGTGCACCGAGACCATATGATGCAGGGCGTGAACGCGGAGCACGTGGGCGTGACCATTCAGATCGGCGAGATTCTGGCTATGGTGGGTCAAGGTGGAGTGCAGAAAACAAAGAAGTGAACAAGAATTGGGAAACCTTCCCAGGTGCCAAAGTACAAAATGCCCCCGGCGAGGAAGCATTTCCTGGTGGTTGGGGAGGCAGTTCTGCCACCGCAGGTGGAAGCAGTAGTGGAGACGGGCTGTGGGGAGGCAGTAGCGATGTCGGTGGAGGTGGGGGAGATGGTGGTTGGGGGGACACCAACAATGCAAGTGGAGGTGCAGGTGGCAATGGGGGTTGGGATGGAGATGCGCCTAGTACGAAAGCCAGCTCTAAGGGATGGTAATGGTAGTGGTAGTGGCGCCTGTGGTGGTGGGGTGTTGGCGGAGGCAGTGGATGGAAATCCAATCGCTTGCGGCCGTTAAATGATATAGTTTTAGTCATAACAAAGATCCTTTCTTGTATTCTTATAGTATTTGATTTTGTAGGCTGCAGAAATGTTCTTTTATATAACTACTACCTTTGCAAATATGTATGTTATTAGTATTTTCAAGTTTTACATGAAGTTTCAGGCATTTTAGCATGCTATGTCCTTTTTACTTGGTGACTTTTTTTTTTTTTTTTTTTTTTTTTTTTTTTTTTTTTTTTTTTTTTTTTTTTTTTTTTTTTTTTTTTTTTTTTTTTTTTTTTTTTTTTTTTTTTTTTTTTTTGACAATTGGAAAGCGAGTTAAAGTTACTAGCGGATAGCTCCTTTAGCTAATCTATGAGCTATCATATTGCAGTTTCTAGGAACGTAACAAAATGAAATACAATGGAAAATATGAACCATATTAAAAATGTCTTCAATGATGATCTTCGTTCCATGATGAGGCCGATTAAGTTTAAGAACTTGGGATAACACCTGCAGGCAATCCGAGAAAAGAGAGATATGAACAAACTTATATTTCAATGCAGCTTTTAATCCATCCCGAATAGCCAGAGCTTCAGCTTGGTCCGCACTTTGAGCTGCAAAACAACGGTTGCCCTGTAAAATCACTTCACCAGATTTTCTCCTAATAGCCCATCCAAGACCAGCAGAGAGGTTTTTATACCACGAAGCATCTACAAACAACTCAAGCTGGTCACAATAATTCTTAGCTGAGATAAAAGGAAAGGATATACTGTTTCTTAGATCAGTCAACTCATTATCAATAGGATGGCCATGTACCACTCCTTGAGGATTCAGCCTACCACTTTTGACTTTCTCAGCTTCTAACACCAGACTATAAGAGTTTTCATAAACCTTCATAACTCCATAAGGTGTGATAGGTTCCTCTTGAAAGATCTTTTTACATCGACACCCCCAAATAGTCCATAAGGTACAGAGAAAGGAAAGAGCCAACGACTCCCAATCTGGAAGTTTCTGAATTAGAGATAACCAATTTTTAATCCAAATTTGGATACTTAATTCTTTTCCGATATGAGCATGGATACCTAAAACACTTCCGGCCCAAACTTTATTAGCAAACACGCAATCTCTAAAGAGCTGATCACATGATTCCACAGTCTGACTGTCGCAAAGATGACAATTAAAATCACCGTCAAAACCCCTTCTAATGAACCCTTCACCCACAGCAAGAGAGTTGGTTAAAATTTTCCACAACAAAATAATCCATGACTTAGGACCTGGAAGGTGCCAAAGTTTCTTTCTAACGAACATCTTTAAATCGGCTCCAATCCTACTAAGATCTTTAATTGTAGCTTGAGCATTCCAAGAGAACTTAAAAGCAATGGAATAACCCTTCTTGACATCATAAGAACCACTAATAGATTCCGACCAGTAAATGGAGTCTTCAAAATCCCAGCAACTTAAGGGGATCGCCAATATCTTAGCAACCCAATCAGGATCAAGAAACATACCAATCCGGTAGGAGTCCCATGAGCCATTAGCCTGAATTAAATGCTTAACCTTAAGATTCTTTAGGGATGGAGAAGATGAAATAAGATCATGACAAAGAGGTAAAGGAGAGGCGTCATCGACCCATTTAGAGTCCCAAACACTCAATTCAGAAAAACGGCCAACCTTCCAAGCAATAAAAGGCTGAATAAGCTGAAGACCCCAAATGATACTTTTCCAACCCCAAGAAGAATTAGAACTCTTCTTATAAGTAAGATTTCCATTTTGAAAATGCAGTCCGTATTTAGCGCCAATAGTTCTAGAAATCAAAGAGTTTGAGTGGTTGATCATCTTCCATCCAATCTTAGCTAACAACGCTTGGTTAAAATCCTTTGATTTACGAATACCCAAACCCTCCAAGCCCTTAGGTTGATTGATAAATAGCTTACTACACCAACTAATAGATTTCGATTTCTTCAACCCAGCCCACCAAAAATGTGACAGAAGAGAGTCAATCTTATCCGTCACACTTACCGGTATTTTGAATACCGATAGAAAGTAAATAGAAAGGGAAGATAGGATAGAAGAAATCAAAGATAATCTACCAGCAGATGAAAGCAAAATCCCATTCCACGCTGAAATACGACACCTAATCTTATCCAAAATGATTTCAAAGATTTCTTTTTTGGTTCTTCTAGCCTCCAAATTACCAATATCAGAAGAAAAACCAAGGTAAGAGTCCATTGCGCAATTACCAGAAACTTTAAAAATCTTCATACAGTCAGAGGCATAGGATAGACTAGAACTTGGACTGATCATGATAGCCGATTTATTATCATTAATCTTTTGGCCCGATGCAATGCAGTATTTGTTAAGAGTAGACGCCAGATGAACACAACTATCAATATTGCCTTCAGAGAAGAACAAAGAATCATCCGCAAAGAGCAAATGGGAGACCGAGATACTAGAAGTACTAATCTTAATACCGCGGATCAAATTTTTCTTCTCCAGCTGAATAATATTTCGTGATAAGACTTCGGTACATAAGACAAAAAGATAAGGCGACAAAGGATCACCTTGACGAATGCCACAATTTGGGATAATTCTTCGAGAAGGAACTCCATTTATGAGAATTTCATAAGAAACCGTAGATACACACTTCATAATGAGAGTAATAAGTCTTTCAGGAAAACCCATCATAGTCAAAGTACCTCTAATGAAATTCCAATCCATTCTATCATACACCTTACTCATGTCAGCTTTAAAAGCCATTCTCTCCATTTTACCACTCCTTGAAGACGAGATTTTTTGGAAAATTTCATTAGAAATGAGCACATTATCTCCAATAAATCTTCCGGGGACGAAAGCATTCTGAAAATCACCCACTAACTTACTCATAAATCCTTTAAGTCTATTCGTAATGCATTTGGTTACAATTTTCATGATCACATTACAAAGACTTATCGGCCTATAATGTTCCACATATTCCGCTCCATTAGATTTAGGAACGAGGGTAATAAATGTTTTGTTTATCTCCTTAAGAATATGGTTGTTATTTAAAATATCCAGAACAGAGTTTGTAACTTCACTTTTGATAAAGTGCCAACACTTGTGAAAAAAGATAGCAGGGATACCATCAGGGCCTGGAGATTTAAGCGCTCCGAGCTGAAAAACCGCTCTTCTAACATCCTTATTAGAGAAAGGTTTAGCAAGAGAAACTTGATCATCTTCGCACAGAATATCTCTTGAAACACTAAGAAAGTTGAATTCTCTTGAATAAAATTCACCAAATTCTCAGAACCTTCGTTTTCCTTGAAGAGCTTGGAGTAGAAATCAACAAAATTAGTTTCAATTTCATCTCTATCGAAAGTCCCTTTAACACAATTAAAGAAATATTTGGTACAAGTATCTCCGTCAATAGCCCATTTAATCTTTGCGCGTTGCTTCCAAAAGATTGCCGAGTTTGTAGCAAACTCATGGAGTTTCTGATGAGCAGAAAGAAACCTATTAGAATCTCCATTATTAACCACATCTTCCATTCCACTTTCAAGCTCATTATCAAATTCAGTCCATTTATCTCTCCAGACGTTTCTTTTAGAAATAGACCACTTCTTCATAAAATTCCTTACCCTTGAAAGTTTTCTAATAAGCTGAAAGGATCTAGAACCATGAATAATGAATAATGAACTGCCATTCTTTTTTAATCAACTCCATACATTCTTCATACTCAAAATTCCAAGCTTCTAATTTATATGGTCGTTTGCCAGAGAACGAAGCAAGATCGGATTCAAAAATAATAGGAGAGTGATCAGAAAGTTGAATTGGTAAGTGAATAACCCCAGAGTTAGGATAAAGATTATTCCAATCCCATGAACCATATGCCTTGTCAAGCCTTTCGAAAACAATACTTTGGTCTTTCCTCATGTTACACCAAGTAAATCTTGGACCCTTAAAAGAAATATCCATAAGTTGATGCTCAACCTTCCAATTTCTGAAAAAATTTGCTCCTACAATACGCTTATTACACCCACCTAACTTATCTTCTTGATAATCAACTTGATTAAAGTCACCAATAAGTAAGAAAGGTCCATCAAAAGAATAGATCCATGAGCCTAACTCATTCCAAACCAAGGATCTTTTATGAACAACAGGTTCACCATAAACAAGACACAAATACCAAGCTAATCCATTACATAGCAAAATTTTGACGATGATGAAATTTTGACAAGCAACAAGACATACTACATGAAGATCTACCCTAAATCCAAACCAAAGACCTCCTTTAGTTTCAATAGCATCAACTCCTATACTTCGAGAAAATCCAAAAGAACGAAACATAGGATCCACTACACCAACATTACATTTTGTTTCGGATAAAAACAAAAAATCAAAATAAGTATTAGAGAGAAGCACTTTAGTCTTCGCAATTGTAGGAGCAAGCAGATTATTTAAACCCCTACAATTCCAACAAAGTCCTTTCATGAGGAGAGAAAACCACCACTGCAACACCAACCAACTCCACAGCCAAACTCATATCAGCCCAACTCAACTTGATTCACCCAAAGAGGACCCGAACCATCAGCGAACCACAGCCAAAAAATAAACAGCCACCCACTCGACACATTAGGAGCCATATCCAACCCAATACCCGGACATAACCAGCACAAAGCACCAAGCCATCAAGGACTCCAGCAATAAACAAATGGCTAAGGACCATCGAACGGATCCAAACCAGCAGAATGGTGATTTCAAACCAGCCAAATAATGGGTAACAATACAAAGACAGTAGGGATGAAAAAAACCAACCAATCACGAAACGAGAAAACCTAGTATGTCATATTTGGACTAACCAGTGGGGGGAGGGGGCGAGGGGATGGGGAGACACTAGATTAATCCAGAAACAACAATACGGAAAGAAAACAAATATTATTGATAATTTCCATCGCAAACAGAAAGGCTTACCCGAGTGAAAGACACGGGCGGTGGGGGAAGGGGCGAGGGGAAGGGGAACACCAGTCCGACTCCGATACACTAGACAAGACCCATAAAATAAAGAACCCAGACCAAACCGACTGACGAAATCACCATCCCAGTTCCGGAAACGATACCGTAAAAGACGACAGTCCAAACCATTTCAGGAGCAGGAGACGACGATGATAGCAAGAGACAAGCCAAAGAAGATATCTATTTGTACGGACGCTGCTGAAAACGAGGCCTACGAATTTTACTGCTGAGTAGTGTTAAGCAGAAACATTGCATGGACGCTGCTGAAGTCGATGCCCACGAATTTTACTGCTGAGTTTATGTTGAAAGTGTAAAGCAGAAACATTACTTTCCGCGTAACAAACGGGAACTTGTTGACAGTTGGGCCTCGAAAGCACCAGAGTTTCACAAATCGAAAAACTGGCAGCCCAAGACAGATAAAAGAGTTGCACAATAAATGAAACCAGTAATATCTTCAGAAGTTACAACGAAGAGCAATATCAGCAGAATTGGTATCCCTGTGTTAGTAAAATCGACATGGTAAGATCCATAGGTTAGCACTACGTCTTCTTCCAAGAGAAGGCCGCGATGCTGCCACGAGGTTCACTACAAAAAGACCCAAAAGCGCTGTTTCAACATGGATCACCTTAAACAAAAAATAATCTACACCTGAAAATGGTCTAATAAGCACACGAATTCTGCACGACATTTGACAAAAATACTCTTCTGCACCAAATTTTCGCTGTCTACTGCTCCAAATTTAGCTGTCTTGAAGTTCGACATTCGACACTCAGATATGAGCTTAGTCTCATACTTGTAGCTACGCCCGAGAGTAAAATTAGTTCCGGTTTCCCGAACCATCTTAGACTTCCAACTAGTCCTACCTCACCTCTCAAGGAGCAATGTATCCTTTGCGGAAGATATTGACGGTTTCATGGGCGACTTATTCATATCAAGATCTCTTATCCTTTATGCTGTGGCAAAGTCTCAGAGATGTTCAGTCAGCATCACCCAATCCATCACTTCCATCACCTCTCTTGGATATCGCTGTGTAATTAGACCCTGGTTTCTTTTTTTGTGAAGCAATTTCAGCATTTTTCCGTAGCACAGCCCCCGGTGACGGGTAGGGACGCTGTTGGAAAAGTGGCCCCTGAAAAACATAACACATCTGTGTCATAATCCTGCAATCTAATAGCTGATTAAGTTATCTAATCCAACAAGTTGTATAACAAAACTGAACATATTAAGGGGTCGTAGAAAAACAAGATAATCGTGCAAAATAGCCCTACCGTTGCCGTAGTATCTGCTGCTCGTGGCTGTACTCCCTTAAGACCTACAACCCTGTAAATCAGCAATTCAGATATCACTTCTTAATACTGCCAGAGCGCACACTTTTAGATCACTATTAGTCTATTACAGTGGCCACGCTGATAATTAGCCCAATATTTTATACTTTACACTCCCGGCATTCAATTTACATTATCTCAGTGGTTTTTACTTTTTTAACTCCACAAAATAATTTGCCCCTTTCTATATCTTTTAAAATAAAACTGAACTTCTTATACTCTTCTTAGGCCCTGCGTAATGTGGTATATCTACATGTAAATTCTTGAAGTCTAGGGGTAGAAATGATAACTCATCTCTAAGTGTTATATACGACCTCTAGTCAAGGTGTGGGCAGAGGATCAATGAGAAGGATAGAGCAACTAATAGCCGCATAATCATGGTGATAGGAAAAGAATAAACAAATCACAATTGCAGATTTCTCTATGCTCCATTTGGCTTTTCGTCAAAGGCGCGCGCGCTCACACAGTCACACATGCAACAACATATCTAGTCAACACTTAACTAATCAATACCAATACGACTATATTCCTAGAAAGGGAAATCCCACAAAGCAACAGTGCAACACCACCAGCAAGCAACAAGATCAACACTGAACTCAGGGGTTTAGGAACATGATTCAACATACCAGCCACCGCGAGGAGCATCAGAATAAGAGCTTGGGTCCATGGGATCCAATTCTTCATCCTCAGCGTGAGACCGTTTCTTATGAGATCTTCCACCTCCTTTGTTGATTGGAGGTCGTGAGCTTGACCTGTTTTGGAGATGGAAAAAAGTTAAGATCATTCCCATGGAAACCAATTCACTCTTGGAACAAAAAAAAAACTTAAGAGCGTAGAAAAAGACGAGGAGATAGCCTCCCTTCTCTTCTGTTACTAATTAATTCTGTATGCTGTGCCCAATAAAGAGAGAACTTTCAAGCAGGTCAAATGAACAAGGCAGGCATTAAAAGACCCTCATATTAAACTAAAATGCCGTCATTTTAAATATGGACAATCTGCAGGTTAACGATCCATCATAAAGTCTCTGGATGTCACTGAGAAACATAGTACTAAATCACAGTTTCGGTCAAGGTCACTACATCAACCGTCGTGGTCTAATCTCGTCTAATATGGGCAATACTGTTTTACAATGTGGTCCAGTAAATCTTCAAATTTCCTGACAATTATGTCATAGTCTCTTTCAAACACCAGCCCTTACAGTAGTTAAAAGTTTTACGGGAACGGATGACTGTCCATTAAATTGTATTCCCTTCTTTCCACTCATTTGTATACATTTCTATTTTGGGCCGTTTTACTCAATTTTCTTATTTGGTAAATTTTGAAGTGTTGAAGTTGCAATTTTACCCTTAATCATACCCTCAACTTCTCCTCACTGACAACCAACACATCAGCCACCACAATTGCATTCCATCAAACCACCACAATCACTTTACACCAAGCCACCACAACCACTTCCTTCCGTCACCTACAATCATCAATCACTCAACATACTACCTCTCACCAAGCCACCACAAACCTATCACCCGAAAAGAGGTCTGGTTGTGGTGGCGAAGGTAAAGAAGGGAGTATCTCACGCCGGTGGGAGGATCGCAGCTGATGGCCCACAACTGTCACGCATCACCACCAACGACACACCACCATCGTACATCACCACCAACGTTGGGCCACAGTCCACAGTCGACTTCACCCCCTCGTTCCCACCCAAACTCAACCTCTACTCTGCAGCCCTTGATTTGGTGGTGGTCAATCAAGTGATTTGAATGGGAGACAAGACAACGTCAGTGGTGGCCGAGATTGGACTGAATTTAGGGGAGACAGAATGCCAATGAGGAGGGGAAGAGTGGCTGCCGGCAAGGAGAGGCAGTCTGGTCACCAGCAATCGTGGATAATGTTGGTGGTTTGGAGTTCGTAGAGAGGAGGTCAAGGGCGAGGGCTGAGGGGAGGTAGACTGGTTGGGTGGTGGAGAGGGAGGGGCCGACCATGGTTACCAGATTCGCTATGAATACATCTTTACCGATTCGCGATTCGCTCTTATAGAATGTGTGTTATATGTATTTTTAGTAAGTAACATGATAGAATTCGCTTTTTACGATTCGCGATTCCTAGGGTACCGAGCGAATCCGGTAACCATGGGGCCGACGATAGGGCTGAGTGCAAGAGACTGATGGTATTTTGCAGTAAATGGAATGAAACAATGATTTTCCTTCAACAATGTGCAAAACTCATACATATACAAATGAGTTGAAACTTGAAGAGACGGAATAGTTGACACTGAAACTCGGAAGGAAGTTTACACCTACTCCCTAGAACTCTGTCTACTCCTACAGTTCACCTTATGGTTAAAGAATCTTCAGAAAAGCTTGTATTCCCCACAGTTAATCTTTTCTACTTTTCGAACTATCAGTTACTCGGGCCATAGACTACTTATCATTAGTTCCTGCAACCATACTTAGACCTAGTTCTTACATTTAAATATTAATTTTGTTTCTTAACCTACTTACCAAACATAGTGTTAATCATAAATTATCAAACTGGGCCAAGTGGAAAACTTTCTAAGTCAATAAATGCTAGAATCTTGGTCTCTGCCATGGCAAGAACCACGGCGACGACGACGACAGCAGCAACAATAACAAAGCCTTGGTCCCAACATAGGCTGGGGTTGGCTCACATGAATCACCATCCGGATCCGTCTAGGTTTGAATCCGCCGGTCAAAGGTGAATAAACATAGTAAAAGAAAATAGATAATAAAGAACAAAACAAGTTTGTTTGTAAAAAGTGTGGAAACAGAGATTAAAACGGCAAAATTGATTTGTAAAACAATAGAATAGGAGACCCCCAAATCGGTTTTCATAACTTCTCCAAGAAGAGGGGCATTTCTATATGTGGACAGGCTATCATTTGCAACTGTTGCCCAAAAAGCAGCCATCTTTCCTGATTATAAATCTTGTATCTAGGTTATACTCTATACCTAGCATTGATAATTTGAGTGTGTATGTGAGGATACAATAACAAAGATAATCAAATCATTTGCAAGATGAAAAGTATAGCTCAAACCTTTGAGGGGGGCAATTCCTGTCTGTATCTTGTGTGCCATTCAGGTCTTTATTACTCTGCTGCTTGTTTTCTTTTAATAAGAATTGGCTTTGAGGAAGTTTAAGAGTCCTGTGTTTTACGTCGCAGAAAAGTAAGAAATGGAGCCAAAGGCAGTGAAACAACAGAAAGATTGAATAAAATAGGCATTAAGCCAATAACCTCTTCAAATTATGAGAAGTGGCATGAATATTTTTCTGAGACCTTATGACAATACAGAAGCAATGTCCATAAGAGAACATGTGTGAGAAGTGGTCTTGTTCAAATTGCATTGAGTCGTGATGTAAACAATGTGCCGTATGTTTTCAATGAGTTCAAAGCCAGGAAAGGCCACTTATTTAGAATATCAATATTGAGACATGTGTACGTTCTATAGCATAATAATAGCTCGCATAACCAAGTATTACCTTGTGCAGTGATTACAGTAACCCCAGGACTGAACAAGTCCAACCCCCCAACCACCACAATTCAAGCACCGGGAAGACTGCTCTGCCCAAATATCATCATGATTCTTGGAGGTAGCACTCTGCACATGTGAGACAACCTGTTGCAACACATGAGGTCGTTCCCATTGTGAAACTTGCGTTTTCTTGTTGAAGTAGTACTTTTGACCTGTGGAGAATAGAGCAATATAATCAAATGTCAATGACAACAAATGCAACCATATGATCTAAGACTTTTTTCTTGATAGCTTAATTTTATATTTCAACGACTGCAAAATCTCTGTTTTATAATTTAATAGAATTTTGAAAAATATTAACTTTGTCCCGGTCATTTTACATTTATTTTTGGCAGAAAGACCAGGAAAGGAGATATTTATTCCCCGGGAAATACAAAACGTGAAAAAAAAAAAAAAACATGCACAAGAGAAGAAAATTTTACGTACCGAAAACAGAAACGTAAGCAAATGACTAAGACATCCATTTAAGGAACACGTAAACAAATGACTGGGATAGAGGGAGCAAATATTTAGAGGTCAAAAAAACTCAATCAAACTCAACCAGAGTAAGAGAAACAAAAAGATAATCTCCTCTAGAATCTGTTGAGCATCATAAGTTAATTATTTAGTACGAAGACAGTACATTACCCGAAAATTACTATCATGTTTTTGAAATAATCAAGTTTGTTTACGTTATGATACGAGGCTATGAGATAAAGTTTTCCAATTCATCAACAAACATTCTGTCTCTCGTACAGAATTACATAAGACAATCAAGAGTCAAGGAATCCAAATATTAGGGCTATGCGTCGGTCTGGGACCAGAATGGACCGGATCAAACACCAAAAATTGAAAATTTAATAGACCGAAAGACCAGACCTTAAGAAGATTGGTACAGTCCAGACCTTAATATTTCGGATTAGGACTCAACCAGAAAATTAAATGACTCTAGAAAATTCACACAGCAATAGTTTCACAATTCAATAAACATTGGATGCCAAATTGATATTATATGCCTTCTCATTTATATTGTCTGATACTCCATACTCTGAATCTCTGATTGTCTCTATCTCTTTCTCTCACCATTTGAACTTGGTGATTACACCATGAAACCATGTTCCATATTAATTGACCATTGTTTTATCAAATGCACAAAGCTGAAAAATGATAATATGAAAAGTTTATTTTGATATATATCATGACAAATTTTACGTTCTATACCTATTTTGCAATATTTTCGAAAAAATTAATCGTCAAATTTGATATTGGTTGACCATCAAGTGAGATAGGGATGATATAAATGGGATGGAGCCATGGAGGGAGTATGAAAACCATGACCAAGCTTGATCATTATTTCAACATAAAAACTACCAAGCTGCAGAGAATCAAATGACTCTTGAAAATGTAACACTCTGAAACTATCAGCACAAAAAGGTCATCACCCACTTTTTAAAAAATTCTACTATGCATCTAGTTTGATATGATAGTAGTGTTTCTTTGCTTTCAAGTGAGGTACAATTTTCTAACTTTTGTTAAATTCAAAAAGGTTTGAGACAAGGGTCTGGCAAAGATAAAACAGATGTGGAAATGACAATAGGCAGTTCGTCGATCAATTATCAGAAAAAGCCCCATATCCATCCAATTACATTTAATCACACATTTTTAAATTGTGGAAGCACCTTGTTTATCAAAGGAAAATAAAATATTCACCACAACATTTTCTAGCAGATTAAGATACATTTGTGTTATACCTGACGTCTCATCTAGCGTCTCCACCCAATCTTCGGGGATGGTTAAGCTTGATTGGCTTTGTGAATTAGCATTTGTCTCCACTGGTCTTTCCCACTGAGTCTTTCCAGATTTTTCATTGTAGTAATATGACACGCCACTTTCCGGGTCCTTTGCTTCAACCTATGTGAAATGACAATGCATATCCATAAACTTTTCCTGGCTCAAACTTGCTTGAAATATATATGGCATAAAGCACGAAACAAAATCATTCCTAACTTCAAGTTGCAAATAAATGTTACACCATGCTCCCTCTGTCCCACGGTGTTTATCTTCTTTTTCCTTTTTAGGGTGCTCAAGAATAACTTGTTCAGTTTTTACTTGATCATGTGAGTGTAAGACAGGCCTTAACATTTATGCACAGTAAAAAAAAGATGCTAACCCTCTGGGACAAAGGGAGTAACATTTATATAGACAGACCACAAGTGGCCACATTTGACGAAAACGTAAAATTTTGATGCTTCGAGTTCCAAGCATCTAGATTTTGGTATAACTTTTAGACATTCCGAGATTTCCGACTCACCCATCCAGGTGCTAGGCTGCCATCACCTGATAATTGAGTTACTTGTGTGTCTTGCTTCTGCAAAATTATTGAAATTTGAAACAGTCAAATTTAGCAAAGGGCACAAAAGCAGTTTAGTACTACAAATAATCAACATTCAACTCACTACCATAAAGATCATTTGTCAGGTAAAATGCAACTCCATTTAAAATAGATTACTTAAAGGCGTTGTAGCATACAGATGAAAACTTCGAACAAGTATTAAACTTACAGACGCATGAACAGCGTGATCATCTTTAGCAGAAGCATCTTTTAAAATTCCTCTTGCTTTGAGCCTCTGCTTGAGGAAATCTGGCAACTCTTTAGCCCCATGCTTGTGCTCTGATTCTAGTCCCAGGCCAGCACTTGTCCCTGATGTTCCTGAATAATCAATCAGATTATCAGTAAATATAAACAATCATCAATTACAAGAATAAAAATAAAAACTAAACTAGACAATCTAGTTCAAACAGCCTTACCAAGCGGTGGAGAATGAAAATAAGCACCTCCACCTGGCACACCATAACCATTACCTATCTCCAGGTTATCTGAAAAGTGAAAACTATAATGTATAAATCCATCAAAAATTCAAGAAATGAATTATTATTACGGTAAATAAGTTGTCTCCGAGATGCCATGTATACTGTACATCTACGATGAGGACAAACGAAAACAACATCACTAAGCAAGAAGAGTCCCTTCTAGAGGTATTGCAATTCAACATCAAAGACGAAATCTGATATATAGAGCCTGTAATTTTCATTTTTCATCAAAAAGAATACTGCACCCTGTTCATTTATGAAAATAAATAGACATATTTTGTAAATGTTCTCCTCTATTTCAGTTGGTCAACAGGTATTAAATTCACTACCCACTTCTCTAAGTATGAGAGCAAAGAGCTATGGGAAGTTATTAGGGCAGTGTAATTATAGATATAAGGCGTTATCCACCTTACATCTCAGCAAGTTTTAACTACACTGGTTACATGATCAAACAAAAAAAAAAGTTAATAATTCTCATGTCATCTCAGTGTTCTCCAGATTCAGCATTTCCTTTTACGATGATTTTCCCTTGGTTTCTTTTTTGGCATTCTTTTTTTGGCGTTAACAGTCAGACATCAATGGGAAACTTATCTTTGTGAGCCTTGCAACAGACCCTCCCTTTCTGAGGAAACTAATCTTTCATCAGCCAAGGGGAACAATCTTACTATTATTTACTTACGCAAATGCACAAATATTTTTCCCGGCCCCTTTGAGGAGATGATTTTTGACTTTTTGTCATCAAGATGGCTGGTCATATTTGGTGGAGTGTATTCAGGCCCTAAGCATATGAAAGAGATTTATCACCCTTATAAGGACCATGATACAAAATGCAGTGTCAGTCACAGTACCAATCGCGAAGTCGTGGTATCAGAATGTAGCCGAAGTAATGTAAACGGGGTGGACGATGTAGTTGTAATTTCAAGTTGTTTTATAAGGTTAAATTATCTTCTTGAAATCTGATTTTTGAGATGATTTTTCAAGGTAGTAGTTCATAGTCTCTTTTTTCACCTCATTCTTAATAAATACACGAAAAAATTGTCACTCTCATTTAATCAACTAACTGCGAAATAATCCCTATTATATCATTTTAAATGGTATATGCATTACTTTCCTTTCTCACTCTCCAGTGGAAGAAGGACAATTTTCGCTCATCGACTCCGTCAAAGATTCCTCTACTCACTTGAAGAAATTACACCACGCATTCTCACTTGAAAAAATTACACCACGCATTAAGCGTTTCCCTTTCTCACTATATTTTTTTCCCAATATAATGGAGCACAGTAGCTCAGTTATGGAGATATCGATAAAGTATAGTCGATATTTTGAAGTAGAAATTGTCATGGCTAAAATATTACCATTTTGTAGACGGTGTTGTATGATGGAAAATTACACAGGCATTTCATAACATGAAAAGTGTATTAAAAGCCCA
The DNA here is from genome assembly GCA_022085475.1 of Heliosperma pusillum. Classification (NCBI taxonomy): domain Eukaryota; kingdom Viridiplantae; phylum Streptophyta; class Magnoliopsida; order Caryophyllales; family Caryophyllaceae; genus Heliosperma; species Heliosperma pusillum. Next base: position 135,008 of record JAIUZE010046565.1, read on the forward strand.
AATCTACAGGGGTATAAGATGTGCCCACAAATCAGTAATGGAACCCTAATCAAGAAAATTTGTTCCCCAAGTTTTGAAAGGGGATTGACAAGCGATGCAGCAAACGTGTCGAAAAATGTAAGGCTAATTCTAAGAAACACAGCAGTTATACCGACACGTTTGGCTTTCATTTAAAGTTATACGAACGACTAAACAAAATAATATAGTTTCCGCAAATCCGTTGACATTGATCAAATCATCACCCACGAAGTTACAACAAAAGCCAATAAGCATGCACAATGATAGTCAAAATCTGCCAACTCAGCAATAGAGTGATATTGACCATGTCAATCTCTAAAAAGCACTTCCATTGCACGGACATAAATTCCCAGAAAACCAAATAGTTCAGCATAATGCATAACGGCTAAAAATATGTTTACTTTCTATTGCAATATTGCACCAACAAAGGCATCCATTTTCAGTTTTCCTCTTAACATTGTTCTTTCCACCTACCCACCCTTCTCCCAAAGCTAATATGGCCATGTTTACAATATTTATGATGCTACCAGATACGATCTGCCTAATTGCTTTAACTCCTAAGTGATAAGGGGGGTTGAAGATTTAACCTTTTGCAGGAGCGGAGGGCTTCCCACGCTTTACAGCCATTTCTGACCGATGCTCTGAAGTAAGCTTCAGTAGATGCTCCTGTATATGACAAGAATAAGAATGATGGTTCATCGACTTAGAGAACGCTTATAACATATACATAAATGCAAAAACAACAAAAATAAAACCTCACTGCTCTCCGTAAAATGAGTAGGTTTTTCTTAGTTGCCATGAGATGCTGAATAATTATGAATGCACGATAAATAAATAGGATAACGCGTCTGTATAGTGACCTTTATCGCATTTGGATCTTGCTGTCCGGAAAAAATGTCCTTATCATCAGGCAGCACGCTAGTTCCTCTGACCTCCCTGAAATGAAATAACTAATAAATGTGATTGTGATTTATGGGCTTACAATCACAGTTTTCGGTCCCACAAAAAATCCAAAAACATTAGGGACAAACCTCTGGCTTTGTATAACTTGTTGGGTGGCATTTTCCTGGTCAATATACCCAACGAAAATATTTAATCACGCTTAACCCTAACAAGCTAAAAAAAAAAAGGGCAACAGCTAAATTCCAAACGATGATTACTTGTTCACGCAATACTGCAGCTTGAACAACTCTCTCAATCTCATCATCTGGTTTACGAGCATAATGCAAAGAAGCTTGATTGTTATTAGATGGTGCAGAAGATTCTACTGCAGGTATGTTCACGTCAGCCTTATCATCTTCTTTTGTATCCTTCTGCTGATCAACAGCACCCTGCATAGATGACGCATCCCTACCGCCACCCTCACCATGACTAATTTCCGAACCTGATGGAGTTGCCACTTGGAGGTTGCTTGTACCAGGAAACTGTTGTGCTTGTTGACTGTGCCCCATTGGAGCGACAGCCCCATTACCATACTGATAATTACTCGGCATTTGAGCAGGGAACTGAGAATACGGAGAAGCACCAGTAAATTGAGAGTGTTGACGGAAATTTGGAGGGATACCCTGACCATGTGGAGGTGGACTAACACCATAATGCGGCACAGGGAACTGATGACCAGGATGCTGATAGAATGATTGGTCAATCGGTCTCGGAAAACTGGCATAGGGCTGTGATGAACCTACCGATGCCACCCCAGCAGGCGGATAATTTTGCGACGATTGCACCCCGGGAGGAGGAGGATTTCCATAGTGACTATCCATAATTACAGATAACTACACTTCCTAAAATCCTAGTCCTTTTCCGAGCTAAAACAAGCCTCCGTCGACTATCGTATCAATGTATATCTCAATTAAATAACTTAACAAAAGGCCATAAACATCAAGTGAACAATATCTGCACCAAAAACAACAATTCAATTCATCACCATTTTCACTACACATCTCTTTCATCAAATTATGAACACGAGAAACATTACAACAGAGCTATTATAATTGCATTAACTTAGTATTTTAGCAGTAACAACATCGTAAGCAATTCGCCTAAGATTAACAAGTAATCAACAATAATTAAGAGTTGAATAGCTTACATAAAATAAAAGTAATTAATTATATGCTCCAATTTCAGTAATAAACAGTAATAATGAGTGCCAATTTTGGGTGATTGCATAGGTTAACATTGCATCAACTTGTAAAATAAATACAGAGAAAAAACGAAGAAGGAGACGAATTTGTTATAGAAAAGGGGAAAAAGAAATACCAATTCTTGATAATCTCCTAATTGCAGTTTACGGCTTCATTTCTTCAAAACTTTAGGGTTTTAAATTTTTCTAGATATGCAAATGCAGAAATTCCAAGTCGAGGTGATAGCTTATCCTCTTACGGTTCCAACGAATGGTCACAAGCCCAAAACAAGCAAGTAACGAAGGAGATATGATCATTCTACGAAAAAGGGTCGGTGCTGTGAATTTGCACGAGTCCACCCGAGAACAACACCACCATTTCTATCATTTCCAATTTTCATAATTTACTTCTATCAACTAACAACAATCAATATTCATCATCAAAAATCATCAAATAACACGTAAATGATATCGATTAACCCTTCACCGTTACCTTTTCGCGTCTTTAAACGGTTTCTAAACCTTCCTAGTCTCCACCTACATACAATTAGATAATAAAAGATGAATATCATTCACCTTGAGAAAGACGGATAATTTAAAAAGCTAGAAAGACGGTAATTTTATTACCAATACGGATAGAGGAAGCTAAGAGGGGAAGTATA